>CM077252.1:7225005-7485005 GCA_039654775.1 Spinibarbus caldwelli
ACTGGTTCCCTGCAGGATTCCAAATGAGCCACTCCATCTCTTGCTCTCTCTCTCTCTCTGCTTTCCATAAATGAACTGAAATATGCTTTCCTAGCTGCTTTATATTCAGTAGGTCAAAAATATAGCCCAAAGAACCGCTAAATGAGCACAGAGCATTAGAGCCATTGATATTGTTTGTTTGAACCCTACATCGCTGCCACTTATGATGCTTAGACACACATTTACATGTGACTTATGTCGCTTCGACACAATGGCTCATGACATAATTAAACAAGAGCGAGCAACCAAATCAGATAATGTCCAACAGTCTCAGTGGTCTAAATGGGTTTGGGGCATTTTACCCCGAATCTCCGCATCTCTAAATGCTTCATTACACTATTAAGTTACGCAGATTGGTTCAAACAGCCTCTGCCTGCTTTCTTTGAGAATGTGAAATATACAAGAGCTGTATTATCGTCCCTACTGCAGGACCCATTAATATTCATATAAATACTAAAAATAAAGCTATATACATATATGAAGAGTTCAATTGCAAAAACCGATAACTCCATTTTTTTTTCTTCAGAAAATTAAAGTTCATTGAAAGTATGATTTTTTTTTTTTTACATATTAAAAGTTTATTTTATAGCAAAAGCAGATAACTCCAACAGTCGTTTTTTTGGCAAAAGCAGATAACTCCACATTTCATGTTTTAGAGTAAAAAAAACAAAAAAAAAGCAATCATTTAATCTTTGTAATCTCCTCAGATGACAATGTAGATGCCTGACAAACATTGTTGTTGTTGTGATCATAAACTGTATGGTTGTGATTATACGCAATATACCGTGCTTTTCCTTCACCATTGTAACGCGCTGCTTTTGCAAGGCTCTAATGTTTCAGCTTTTATTTTCCTTTTACGCCCTGAAGAAGATATCACAGATATCACAGTGAATTGGTGGGTTTTTGTTAAATGTGAGCCAAAATCATCACAATTAAAAGAACCAAAGACTTAAACTACTTCAGTCTGTGTGCATTGAATTTATTTAATACACGAGTTTCACAATTTGAGTTGAATTACTGAAATAAATGAACTTTTCCACGACATTCTAATTCATTGAGATGCACGTGTGTGTGTGTGTATATATATATATATATATATATATATATATATATTCATTCATATACATATGCATATGTACATATACACGATAGTATAGAGTTGTTACAGTTAACTAAAACTAAAACCATTAATAAAATTAAATAAAAGAAAAAAAAACATCCATAAATAACTTAAAATAAATAAATACAATAAATTAAAGTAAAATACTTTCAAATAAATTAATTAAAAACAAATAAACTAAATGTTAATATTATGTTATAAAAATTGACAAAAGAGACAAAAAATAACTTAAACTTTAACTAAAATTAACATGAAAGCAGAAAATATATTTAAAAACATAAAATCTAATTTTGTTAATTAAAAATATAAACGAAAACTTTAATAGTATCTCAGTGATACTAAAATAAGACTGGTGTGGAGTTATTACTATAAAACTGCAGCTTGCCGTTTTTGTTTTAAACAGAAAATTAGCCAATTAGGTTCCACAGATTGTCCAAACTGCCTGCTTTCACTGAGAGTGTCTTTACATGTGAAATATACAGGATCCGCTTCATCCTCCCTACCGCAAGACCCTTTAATATTCATATAAATATTCATCACATCCATTAGCGGGTGATATTACTCATGTCTCAAATTGCAATGTGTAATTGCTGCTATTAGCAGAGATTTAGCTGTGGTGTTAGCATTAGTATTAATGCACAGACTCAGCCCTTATAATTTAAAATGTAACACTTCAGGTTTTTGCTTTATATCTGAATATCCAATAAATGGAAGGAGCAGTGTACTTATTATTAACTACATCTAAAATTATTAAAATCATTTTTTCATTAATTGAAAAAAAAAAGAAAACTAAAATATAAATATTACAAGAAAAAATGAAAATGGGAAATGGTTGATTTGGAACTGAAATGTGTTTAAGTTAAAATTATAACTAAAACTAAAAGTACTAGTTAGAAAAAATATAAAAAATGCTAAAAGCATGTACTAATTTCATTCAGAAATGTACTTTCCTGACACTAATATCTTCCAAAGAGGAGCAGGATCATTCTTGAAGTTGTGACACAACAGGCATAGAGTGTACTCAATATATGAGTAAATGAGTAAAACAAGGTCTATGGTAAATACAGCATAACTAGATGATACTTAGACATTTTCTGGGTTTTGATGTCACAGCTGCAATACAGCAACAGATCTCTTTTCCTAATTGTGATGTACATCTGAGTAAAACAGATGATACTAAAAATGAAAATATGTACAGTGGAGACTTGACTCTATCCATAGGTTGTTGATTGGATGGAAATCTGAATGCAAGATTAAAGTTAACTGTAAAAAAAAAAACATAAAAAAAAGGCTGGTTTAAGCAGACTATAACTGGAGAAGACCAGCATTCATAACCAAAAAGCATTTCACTGAAAAATCGAGTTATGAAATAAGGATTAAGCTTGAAAAATAATACAAAAGTTAACATACGCCTGAATGAATTGTTCATTATTAGATCAATAAGACGCATTTAGAAAATAGATTGGGTGAATTTCCATTTCATGCTGACTTTATCTGTAAATACACTAAACAATACTTCTACAGCTTTGATTAATCTTACTTAAATGTTAATTCCAACATTTGTTCAACTAAAATTCAAAAAAGATTAATAAATGCTGTAAAATATATTTCTCATTCATGTCAGCTAATGCATTAACAAACTGCATTAGATAAATATGAGGTTGAGTAAATAATGTCTGTTTTGTACCTGGTTAAAGTCAGGCTGAACTCCGACATTGTTCATCATCTGCATTACACTTTTTTGCACTAATGGTTCCAGAGCCAACCATGTCAGATCAGACAATAAAAAACTGTCTGTATACTGTATATATACAATGAGCTTCTTCAGACTGAGCCTAGAGGTTTAATACTTTCCCATCTCTGAAAAGAGAAAAATGCTTTGTAATCTGTGCTGAATAGAGAAGCGCAGTTCAACAATTCATTCAATTATCTGTGCTTGTGAAACATTTTGATAGCTACAGAACTCATCTTGGCTCACAGTGGCAAGTGTTTACAAATGCCATTTTCTTGCTGTGTCCTTGAGACTTCCTGCCGGTGTGAAATATGCCGTCGGTAAAAGATTGTCGAAAAAACACATTGTATGAAAGATCACACGCCTCGGATAGAGCACAAAGGAAAAATGAATGGCTGCTGTGAAAAGCAAACATTTTAAAAGTGATGAACAAGCCAAGATAGACCATAATGCTGCGGTGCAATGGTTCGAGGAGAGAAAGGTTGCAGAGAACATTGAGTTCTATTAGAGACAGGAGAGCTGCTAGATTGACAGAAGTAGCCTGAGAGATGGAGAGGGACAGACGGAGAATGAGTGAAGTGGGCACAGACGATAAATATTTTATTGCAAAACAAACCGAGATGATGAAAAAAAGAGAGGAAAAGCAGCAGCGGGTCGGCTGGGGATGAACACACGGGTGGAGGGAGAGAGAGAGGAGGCGATGGAACGAGGGACGTTCGAGAACAGGAAAGCGTGACAGAGGCACCCAAGGAGATCCGACAAGCAAGAGTCCGAACCTTTCTGAGGCCCTACATTATTGATGGAGCTGCAGCTACCAGCCATCTTTTTTTTTTTATAAAATGTGCTGAGCCACACATACAACAACGTCTGTGTTTTGGGGTTTGGGTATATAAAAGGGTTGTGCAAAAATCAAAATTGAAGAACTGACAGTCTTTAAATTCACAGTGAACTGGCCACCTCCCACAGGAAATTGAATAGGGCTTTGATTTGGAATGACAGGAAGTGGAATCTACGTAATTATAATTCAAAGAAATTTAACAACAGAGACATATAAAGTGGATACAAACTGAACTGAACTACAAATTTATCTACACTACAATTAAAAGAGTAATATTGTGAAATATATATATATATATATATATATATACACATAATAAATATACACAGTACACACACATATAGTATGTACACAAAATCTTTTATTTTGGATGTGATTAATCATGATTAATTGCTGCCTAGCACTTATATATATATATATATATATATATATATATATATATATATATATATATATATATATATATATATATATACAAACTATAATACATTTTAATTCAGGTTTATTTGATGAATAGTTCAAAAGAACATGATTTATTTGATATAGTAAAGACATTTGTAATGTTACAAAAGACTTCTGTCACATTTACTGTTACCAATCAATTTTGTGGATCCTTGTTTAAAAAAAAAAAAAGTCTTTATAAATAAATAGATAACTAAAATATCTTACTAACCGCTTAAGTCTTTTATTTTATTTTTTAAAAACAATTTCAAAAAATGTTTTTAATCTCGACAAACTTTGCTTTTCTGTTTGAAAATTATATAAATGTAAAGTGTAAATGAACTGAAAAGTATATGAAATAATTATATTCATATTAATTCCTATTAAAATTTGAATGGCAATTCTGCATCCTGTTTGCTAAATCAATTCAGCAACTCAAATTTTATTCAAAATGCATTTTCAGTTCAATCCCTGGTACATAATAATGACACCACTCAACTAGAAAAGTCCCCTACTGATGGTGATGGGGCAATTTTTACAAGCTGAGATCTGAAGAAGAAAAAAAATCCCATCTTGCTCAGCAGTGCAGGCAGAACTTATTTCACATCTAAACAGCGGACTCTGTCATCGCCGAGACAAAACCTCTTCAATCAAACATATAAAACCCTGACTGATGAACTTCATGACTGATGATGCATCTTTTCAGAACAAACAACATTTTTACATTTTCTAAAACAAATGTGAGTGATTCTTGCTTATGTAAAAAAAATTGTTTTGTTATTCCTTGTTGCAGCTGTCATCTTTCTAATGAATAATGACATTTGAGGTTTGCCTCTGCATTCCTCATATAAGATTTGACATTATGGTGATACTAAAAAAAATAGGCAAATCACCATCATTTGCATAACTTGTTTTGCATTTTACTCTACACAAGCAAATATCGGACAAAAAAAGTGGCCTCCACAAGAACTCAATCGACCTGGCATCTCCACAAGAAACGTTTGATGATGCTTCAGCTCTAACCGACATGTTTCCTGCAGGATTTATTTCATGTGGAGTCTCAGTGGTATGCGCCAACCAGCGTTTCTCATGAAGGACTATATATTTTTATTCCACAGAATTCCTCCAAGGTTGCCCTAAATCTGTCTTCGATCTCACAAATCCATCTTATCTTGCCTACAGCTATTTGCCTGCTCCATTTGCTATAAATCTATTATCACTCCCCATTTAGCCCAGTTTGCATTGCACTCTTGCATTTAACCACATTTCGAAACGCTGGTCTAAACTTGCCCATGCAAAACCACTGACATTTACAATAGAACTACTGTGTTGACTGCTGTAAAACTGAGTCTTATATATACAGCTTCGGAATACAATCATATGTCAACACCTACATTTTCTGCCAAGTTGATTCATTATCGCAAACGCCCTTCGCTGTCGAAATCGGTTCTTGGTCACAGGCATATGTGCTCCAAAGACAGGCTCGTGACATCTCTCCCCTGACCGACATCTCCCATCAGGCCATACGTGAGTGCGGATCACTGACAGAGATGAATTGGATCAAGCGAACAAACCCGGGGCCAGCGGGGTTAGGATTTCTCCCAAAGCTAATATCGCTCTATCTTCCTTACACTCTCTCCTCCCTCCCTTGGCTTGCAGTTTCATCTGCCATTACTGTATCTTTCTATGTAAACTCTCTCTCTCACACACACTCTTTTTTCATGCTTTCTCTCTTTTTATCCATTTCCCTCCAGTAAAAGTCTAGAACAGTGTTATCAAATTATTGCAGCAGCTCCATAGGCTGTCTGACTAAAGCCTCCTACTGGGAAGCCAAACCTTCAGACTTAATTTTTAGCCTCCCAATCTCTGAAAGTTCGAACAGAAACCACAGCCAATTAGGCTTTTCTCTGGCCAGGTTGAAGACGGAGACAGAAACCTGCACTGAGTTTTAATCTCATTCATAGGGTTGCACAATTAAAAATAATTCTGATTAACACAATTTACATTAAAATACTTATTTTTGCAGCACAGCTACGTGCAGCACAACTTGGGTTAGTGGTTGGGTCAACCTCAGCGACAGCAGAAACTATACACAAAGCAGCGGTCGTTTCGCATGATGAAAACACTTTTTGCATTCCATAACAAACTGATTTTATTTGTTATAATACTGAATTGAATTTATTTTGATATTAAAATATGTTCTCTAATCTCAGTACTGTTTGTATATGGGCAGGTTATGGAGTCAGTCACAGCATCTTTCAGCTATGAGTGAAACGTGAGGCGGCGGTCTGACAAACCAGCATGTTGGGTCAAACATTTAACCCAAACAGCTGGGTTGCCAGATAACCCAGAAATGGTTGTTTTTAACCCAGCATTTTCTTAACAACTTTTAAATGTTGTTGAAAGAAGTCTCTTATGCTCATCAATGTTGAATTTATTTAATAAAAATTAAAAAATGACCACAGACATTACTCTAGTCTTCAGTGTCACATAATCCTTTAGAAATCTAATATGCTGATTTGCTGCTTGAGAAACATTTATTATTATTATCAATTTTGAAAACAGTTGTGCTGGATATAGTATCGATTAGGGTCAGTAAGCTATGTAAGCTAAGTATATAGTAAGCTATATATATATATATATATATATATATATATATATTTATTTATTTATTTAACAATTTTTTTATCAGCAAGGATAAATTTAATTAAAAAGTGTCAGTAAATATCTTTATAATGTTACAAAAGATTTCTATTGCAAATAAATGCTGTTCCTTTAAATTTTCTATTAATCAAAGAATTCTTAAATCACAAAAACTGTTTGCAACATTCATAGGAAATGTTTCTTAAGCACACAATCAGCAAATATATTCAAACAGAAAACAGTTATTTTAAATGGTAATATTTCACAATGTTATTGTTTTTAATGTAGCCTACCTTTTTTAATCAAACAAATGCAGATTTGATGAGCATAAAAGACTTAAAAAAATATTTACAAAAACAAAACCATTTAAAAAAAAAAAAAAAATCTTAACTATTCCAAACTTACTACAAACATTGATCACTTGGTAGAACAAAAAATGAAAATCAATTTTTGAACAAATTATACACCGAAAACGAAGTTGTCTGTCTGCACAATAAGTGTCTAATGCTGCCTTCACATGCTATCGGAATTATCGTAAATATGAGTTTCCTAATCGGAAATTGGACGTGAACGGCCTCTCAAGTCGTATTTACTACTAGGAAATTCGGAAATAATTTTGATACCAGAGTTTCCGAGTTGGGCGGGTCATAAACTTTAAACATGGTGGAGGGGACAGCCATTGCTGCTGTCAATGCTGTTCTCACAACAACTACATCCCTTTGTCTTGTCGCTAAAGTAGTGTATTTATAGGCTAGACATGAACGATCATTCGAAGCATATTGTATGTTTTATAAGCAGTGAAATAAGCATGTATTTGACTGAAATTCTAGAACTGTCAGAAAACTGCATGCATAGCACAGTGAATGTTTATATGATTGTCAACCAATGGGATGCTACATTTTATTCTTTCCGACATTAAAGCACTTGAATACGACAAGCTCGTAATCACGACTTCATAAGTGGGAAATAGGAAATTTCCGATAGCACGTGAAGGCAGCATTATTTACAACATTTCTGTGCCTTGTAATGGAAGCATTATAGATTTTTCACATTGCTCACACGCATTGTATATTTGGTGCTTCATTGTCTACACTGCAAGCAAACAGCAAGACATCTAGCAAATGGCTTTTCGCCAGAGTCAGGTGATATTTATTCAGCACTGACTTTTTGTGGGCCTCTGTGAACAAAAGTGAATCATAAGACTGCTAAAACTGTGCTCTTTATCACTGGTTGCCACTAATTTAAATGTCATTCATGTGCACAACATGTCTGTGATTGGTTACAAAGCTCAACTACTGCAAAAAAAAAAACAAAAAAAAAAAACATTTGAAATAAAAATGCAAAAGAAGTAAATGGAATGCTGTAATCAACACTTTCCATGACTAGTTAATCAAGGCAGCCGTTGGGTTGATTGTGCAACCTGCACACTCATTCAGAAACATGAGGAAATGTATCTTACGTCTTTTGCAGATGTATCCAATTTGCCTGCATTTCAGTCTACACAATCCTGAAATGCATGCAACAGTCACATTCAGTATGCATATATTTTCATAGATGATGCATAATAAAGGTGCTAGAATTCACCAGCTTGACCCTGGATTTTATAATCAACAAACAAAAGTGAGTGATAGTGGCTGCCAAATAAGCCATGATGCTGAAATGGACATAATTCCATTGGTGAGAGTTAATGGGTTTCAACGGCATCTCTTTTTAATGAGCAGTGTATTTTTCTTTCATAGTCACAGAGCATGTCTCATCTCCGCACTGACAAGGAGTACAAAAACGGCGGGAAGGAAGAGGAATGATGCACTGAAATGGTGCATTTCATACCCTGTAGCAGATGCACATGGTGGAGCAAAGCACATTGGAAAACAATAGTGAAACCTGATTATCTCCCAGCTCGGAAATTAATTAAATGAGAGAGGGGGAATCTGGTGGGGCTTGCATGCTCCTATCTGTTTCAACAAATCCCCTGCCCTGCAGCCAGAGTTGCTGTGCCTCTGTACCGACAGGACCGCAGTCTACTGGGGGGAGTGATGAGCATGCTGGGCAATTTAAAAATTCAAGCACATCATCAACACCCAAGGGTCCTTCCTCCCATCCGTGGGTCTCTCTTTACCTGATTAACACTGTCTTACTCCTCCACCACCCACTGCTAACAATGACTACATAAGGACGTCCTGTGGAGCAGTGGCGGCTGCGTAAGTGAAGAAGCACAGGTGCGACTTATCAAGGGCAAAATTTTTTTTTTTTTTTTTTTTTGGTGTGTGTGTGTGTCTGCAAAGTCAGTCCTAAAACTGCACTGAAAAAGGTCGAAAAACATATTTATTTATAATTATTTATTTATAATGAATAATTATATTATTAATTATAGTAAATTATTAATTATTATATATTCTATTAATTATATTAGATTTAAGGTTTTTCATAAAATGTATATAATTTAACAATTTACTGAACATTAGGCTTTTAATGAAAGCATAAAAATGTATAAATATTTATCATAATAAAAATAACATGCAATTTAATATTTAAAAATGTAATTTTAATTAATAAATGAAACAATGTATATAATTTATTTAAAATTGTAATATGTAATATAATTTTAATAATACATTTTAATAATTTCAATTTCAATTAATAAGTGATAATATATATTTAATTATAATTTAATATATAAATTATATTATTAATCACACACACACATACATATATACACACACACATATATATATATATATATATATATATATATATATATATGATTTCATGCTTAAAATGTAATGTAAATAAATAAATAAATAGAATAATGTACATAACTTAATATTTAAAAATGTATTGTAATTTTAATAATATATTTTATTAAAATAAATAAATATGTACTTGCTATAAGTAATAATAAACCAAGTATATCATTTCATATTTAAAAATGAAATATAATATTATAAATGTTTTTGTATAACAATTATTGTTTAATGCCATTTTCAATTATTATATAAATTATGAAAATACACTAAATTATGCTAATTGCACCATATATAAAACTATATTCACAAAATATATATAATTTAACAATTTATTAGACATTAGGCTTTTAATGAATGTATAAGAAATCTATCATTGCTGTGGAGCTTTATATATCAAATCCAACAACAAATAAACCAACAAACACTGAACCAATCGAACCAATGAACTGAATCGACCACTGTGATAAATGAATCGTCCGAGAAGCCTACGATCATCAAAATGCAATGTACATTGTTCCTAAAAAAAAAAAAAAAAAAAAAAACAGTCCAGATGTGCTCCATAATTGTGCATGATCTTCCAATCATTTGGAACCATTTCATGCTATGTTCCCCGAGGGGCTTCACAGTACAGCTTCATCAGGTCTCAGGTTCCATAATGTGGAGTCTTTCCTCTGCTTCTCGAAATCCAATATCAAAATGTTCTCAGAGGGATCTCACACTCCCAACAAGCTACACAACAGGCCACAGTTCAGCTGTTTCCTCCGTGCATAAACACAGTTCGAAGCACTGCAGCACTCGAAAAACCCTCCAAAAACCCTGAGAATAATCCGTGTTTTCTAGCATCAACAATCAACCGCTTCACAACAGTCTAAACATTGCTTTCATGAGGGAAACAACTCCCAGAGAAGATTACGTGAGGTACATCATAAGGTAGAGTGAGCAAAATGATGCTTTTTTGTAAACCACATATTCGGGGTGAAATTTTAAGAAGTGGTTTTATTGTGAGCCAAATGGGAGAATCCAGCGTCTTCAATCGTGACTGCAAAACCAATGAAGCCAAGACTGACAGTACAACACATCAGAGTTACTGGCAGCAACGGTAATCCCAGTAATGCTCTTACCAGTCCAGCATAATTGAACAATGAAAGATGGGTTTATGGCTAATAAATTTAAGCAATCTGCACTGGTGGTTAATAAATAAAGAAGTATAGTAATCCTCTTAGGATATGACTGTCAACTTTTTGCACGCTCCCACTTTCGAATAACAATGGATGGGATTTGCACCTCAACCAGATTATTTCTAAATGGAATCATGCTCACTGTTTCACACAAGGTGACCTTAAAGACTCTCGCACTCATCCCTTCAGCTTTCATCTGCCATACAGGTGTATCTGAATAGAGTTACATTTGTAATCTATTTGTTAATGGATACATGGTTAATCAAAAAAAATAATATTGCTACAGCATTGTTGCTAATCCTATCGTGTGAACATAATAGCATTTTTTCTTCTTATTACTGAGGCTTACTCATGGAACTTGAACAAAATGAATCTCTGTGTAAAATGTTGGTAAAATCTTTCCTTGGAAATTGTCACATTGGATTGAAGAATGGGTTTTCAAAAGATTTAGACTGAAATTTATCATAAATGAAGTTCTACTGACTGACCAGTAGGCATGGGTGATTGGATGATATATATATATATATATATATATATATATATATTAGTGCTGTCAAACGATTAATAATAATAAATTCCAAAATAAAAGTTTTTGTTTAAATAATATATGTATGTGTACTGTGTATATTTTTAATGTATACATAAATACACACACATGCATGTATATATTTCAGATTTTTTTTTTTATATATTAAATATATTTATTTATAATATAAATATAGATATGTAAATACATGTAAATATTTTCAAAATATATACTGTATGGGTGTGTATTTATATATACATAATAAATATACACAGAACACACACATATATTATGCAAACAAAAACTTTTATTTCGAATGCGATTAATCGTTTGACAGCACTAAATTATATTATATTTTATGATCTGCGATATGATTATTATACTTGTAACATCAACAATGCCAATACAATTAGGAAGTTCATTTCTCTGAATCAGTTATTTTGAACTGTACAGTTCTCTGAATTAGTTTTAAAAAAAGGTTAATTGATTTATTTGCTTCTTAATGATTAAAACTGTTAACAGAAGCCCATGAGGTTTTAGTAAAAATAAATATGTATATACAGTAGGCAAATAATGAGTATTACATATATTGTTATGCTGGTGCATACTCATAGAAATAATTACATATTCATCCTTCTGTTGTTAGTGAAAAACACGTTGACAATTTTATACTCAATTTTTCTGCATTTATATTTTTGCTTTAAAGAATCTGAATCCTCATAACAACAAAGGCTGTTTGCTCAAAACAATTCAAACAAATGGTTTCTCTGAGTGAAGAAAATAATCCCATTATGCCATTTCAAAGCAAATACATAATTATTAAAATATACACTACCGTTCAAATGTTTGGGATCTGTAAGTTTTTTTTTTTTTTTTTGGAAGAAGTTTCTTAGGCACACCAATGCAACATTGAATAAAATAACAATTTACTATTTGAATATACTGTATTTTAAAACGTAATTTATTCCTATGGTAACAAGAAACACTTCTTATTATTATCAATGTGCTGCTTAATATTTTTTTTTTTGTGGAAATGGAGATTTTTTTACAAGGATTTTTTGAATAATAGAACATTTTATTTACAATAAAAATCTTTGTAACATTATAAACATATGTACAGTCAATTCCAATCAATTTAATACATAATTCCTTGCTAAATAAAATTATTATTTCTTATAAAAAACTAGACCCCAAACTAGCATATATCTTTAAGAAACTGAACAAAATACCCACTGTTCACATTTGTTCATATAGTTCTTGATTAAAAAATTCCAGAGTATCAATGCTGCTGTTTTAAACATGAAGCACATTTAATCTAAAGGAAATGAATCTGCACACCTGAACTTCAGAAGAAGACAAATAAACGCCAGAGAGGGAAAAAATTCATTTCTAAGACCACAAAAAAACCTTCTAAAATATGTAGTCTGCACATATACATCATCATATTTCCTTTCTGTTTAATATTTTATTATAAGTGCACAGGCATTGCTAAAGGCACTTCTGCAATAAATATGAACACAGAAAGGGTATCCCCTAATAAACTCAAAAAAAAAAAAAAAAAAAATAAAAAAAACTATCCATGCCACAGACATCACAAACCTCTCTTATCTAACCTGCTCTACCATGACAGTACGGACACACTGGGTCACTGCAGGTGACAGTGGGTTTCCTAGACACACCCTAAAAACTCTGCTATTTCCCATGAGGCCCGACGGCAGCATCTGTGGACCAGCAGCTAGAGGTGAGTGCTGACGCATTCAGACAGCAGGAGAGGGAACAGTGGAAGTCAGCCAGGTCTCCCTCCCTCCCTCCGTCTATGTGCTTTTCCAGGTTTTCTAGGCAAGCTACTCATCGATAAACAGATTGATGAAGTTACAAACTAGTTTCTAATGCGTCAGAAACAGACGAGTATACTAACACAATGTCTTGATCAGGTTTTTAGTGCGTAAAGACATTTGCAGATTTATTATAGGTTAGGTTAAGATTGAGTTCCACTGACCTCAATCAAACTGATTGCATTCTGGGATGCGACTTTATAAAGGGGATTAATATTAAGAGCAGAGCAGTTTCAGAGCTGATTGATTATTGGTCATTGATTACGCTGTGTGAATGACTGAATTAAGTAAAGACGGAATCAAAGCATGCACATCAATGGCAAAACATGCTTAAAATTGAGTGATTGACCAAAAAAAAAAAAAAAAAAAGTCAGCACACCATAGGCTCCAAAAATGCAAAATAATTTAATAATGGACTTTTTTTAATTAATGGACTAACGTTACCTTGTGTGAAGTCCATTATTAAATTGTTTTGCATTTTTGGAGCCTATGGTGTGCTGATGTTTGTTTTTTAATTACTGAATTAACAAATCAACATAAGCCTGCATTTTCTTACCAATTTTATTTATCTATTTTTTTAAGGTAAACTTTACACTACGGTTGTGTTAACATATATAGTGAATGTACTGAAGTAATTATTAATATTTTTTTACAGCATTTATTAATCTTGTTTATACACACAAACACACATATAATTTATTTATTTCTACATTTTTTTCTTTATTTACATACTCTATCATTGTTAGCTCAAAAAACATTGATGTTATAATTGTTAAAAAATATACGCATTAGATTACATTATATATAATAAATAATAAATAATATATAAAAACTATTTTATAATATATAAAATATTATTTATATATATATATATATATATATATATATATATAATATATAAAATATTATTTATATATATATATATATATATATATATATATATATATATATATATATATATATATATATATATATATGTATGTGTGTGTGTGTGTGTGGCCATAATTTTTTTAACAGTTGTATGTAAAATAACATAAAACAATGAAAAATTATACAATATATAAATCATAAATAATATATAAATATATAGGCCTATAATCATATACAAATGTTAAAAATATATTGATTTGTGTAGACTATTTTTGTAGACCATGCAGATTATTTTGTGTTAACTGCATTAATGTTAGTGCAACTGTTTGTTTCCTGCTGAAGACAAATGCTAAAAATAGTTCACGTTGGACTTTTTCTAAATCGATACCGTTGTCGCAGTCTAAAACATTTTTTAACCCCCAAAATAGTGTCAATGAAAATCCCTGGATGCGGTGAGGGATTGACAGATATGTGTTCTCTTGATCGCACCCTGATTTGTTCACAAGAATTGAAAGGGATTTACAGCATTTATATCCTGTCAGGCAGACACAATCCTCTTCCTGCACAACACTTTATTTCCCCAACATCTGCATGTGGCCAAATCTAGCATTAAATTATATAAAGTCTTTATATAATACACAAATCTGCCCCATTATTGTTTTTTCAGAAAGGATTTCCAACCCTTTCTAAATTCAAAAAGGCTTCAACATCCAATAACAGTTCTCTATCATTATGCAAAAAACCCAGAAAAACAAATAAGTGTGGGATGTCAGGCATAAAATGTCTGAGTAACATCGTTTTTCCATCTCGGGCCTGGAGGTACAGCAGGCTTCGTCAGCACTGCAGGCCGCAGAGGCTGCAGCATATCTAATAGCACTGAATCAACAACCCTCCAGACATCATTCAAGCATCACAGCCGAGAACGTGTCTGCTGTAACAATCTGTCTTCTCCAGCTGCAAACTATTTTATCTGAAAGACTGCTCAAAAATGTCACATTTTACTCATACATTGAATTTTCTCAGACAAAAAGCCAGTCCAGCTGCCACCCAGAAATACAAATGTAAAATCAAACAGATTCTTTTACAATCTAAGATGCATGGCAACTCATTAAGTTGCATATCGGACATCTGCAGTCCACTATCAATGAAAGACAGCAATTTCCTCCTCAGTCAAAGTACGTATTACATACTAAATATCTAATAGATTACTCAGTGATACAAATTGTTATACTAAGACGCATCCATTCTGTAATGATAAAGCTGTGCCCCAACCTACGAAATAAAATATGTTCAGCTAATTTATCTTTCCATTTATCAGGCCAAGGTCCCAATTGGTTCTTTCTCTCAGTCTCACACACACACACACACAAATATACACAGACAAACAATTATAAATCTCATGAGCATCAGATCTGACCCCAGAATTGTGTTATTTGTATGTTCACAGTTTTTTAATTTTCTAATTGGCTGCAAAAAAATAATATAAATAGAAAACGGCCTGGGAAAAAAAAAGAAGGTACCCAAGGTTAATCTGAAACAAGTGCATAAAAATAATAAGCACAATAAATGTGTCATCCGCATTCGGATCCTACCTCATCTCTCCAGACGCAATAAGACAATAAAGTCATCAATATTAATGGCGTTTTCTGCCCCATTCTTCTTTCTTCTCTTCTTAGTATTTAACTTTGCTGATTTCTTTGGATGTCTGTTTTTAACTACTGTATTATCTCCAAAAGAAAAACCAACTGGAATGAACTGGTCTGCTGCGGTATACGAGCTGGTCTGATCGGAGATATCTCCTGTGTCCGCAGATCTGAGTGTGAACTGACAATCGGCTGCGGCTCCGATCAGTAAAACCAAACCCTCCTCCGCTCGGGCTGCGCAGAAGGTGATGCGTCCATTTACTGAAGAACGGCGCCCCCTGCTGGACATCCATTGACAGGCACTGTGAGCGCTGGGGAGGAAAGAGGTTAAACAAAGTCTTTGAAGAAATACATACTTAAGTTTATAGCTACTTTTCATCTAAATGTCTCTCGGTGCCTACAGATTAATAGTTTCATAGATTTTACAGCTGCTGTTGTCCCACATTACATTAATTTTACAGCCACCTTATGTTTATATGGTGTAGTTCCAGTATTGAGCCGCTAGAGGGAGATCAAGATAAATAGGCCTACGTATAAAATAATTAATAAACGGATTTCATGGCTGTATAATGTAGAAAGCTTTAATGAGACTAACTTTTGATTGTAATAAGAATCTGATGGATTAATGCATTTTAAATAGGTTATTATTGCCCTAGAAAAAAGATTTTGACATGTTGGGGGCCTCTGGCGTTTCTAACTGGAAAATCAACACGAAACATAAAACACGTCATGAAACAGCTATATATATATATATATTAACATTTAAAGACACATGAACTTTCCAAACAAAAAAAAAAAAAAAATAATAATAATAATAATAATAATAATAAAATAAATAAGATAATAATAAAAAAATTAAAATAAAATAAATAAATAATTAAACAAATAAATAAAAACAGTGACAATGCACCGGCCCTATATTTCTATGCCACATGCCCTTGTCCTGAGAGCACAGTTCAACCTTTCAGGTATTTATTACACCTCTTGCCGTTTCAGATATTTATTACACCGGAAGAATGCCTTTGTTCACTTGTTTGTTGCAGTTAGTTAACTGCAATATTAAAATATTAGTTTGGAGTTAAGACAATTTCCGAACAATTCTGAACGAGGTGACTGAAACCAGCATTAAAAACTACCGCTAGACTGTTGTGACACTGTTTGTAAACGCCTGTGTGTTTGGTGACGGAAGTAACATTAGTCTTACCTTGTCATGCCCTCTGAAACCACAGCGTCATGCACTGCCCTCAGTGTGAGCGAGATGAGTCACTCCGTCAAACTCTGAACGGCCCATAAACAACTTTTACAATTGGACTATTTCATCCAAACTGCCTAAAAACGCAGCGCCTGCATTGAGTGCTCGGAACGCCAGGCACGCGCGCTTCTGTCTGATAGCGAAACTACTTTCCTGAAATAACATGAGCTCTGCCGCGTTTGAACAAGTAAGTGTCTTGTTTTTAACAAAAAAAATCTCTGCATTTTGATTGCAATGGCGTATTTCCCCAGCTCTGTTGTCAACTTTATTGCTCCTTTTATTAAACCGATATATTTATTCAGTTCAAACCACTTGTAGGCTATCCCTCAGGGTAACTTTCCGTGACCACACAACTTGAATAAGTGAATTAAACTCGTATCATAAAGATAATTTGTGGCGTTGCATCCCGGTAGCCCATTTTTTCTTTTCTTTCATTTATTTATTTTTTCTTTTGACATTGACACCTGTTGAAGTCTCGCTCCGTTCCTCTGTTCTTATAGCAGTGGTGGGGCTTTTGACTCATTCACATAAAAGCATCGTCAGGTGATCCTCTCCTCGGGGTTATAGGCCATCGTTACGACTCAGAAGTACAGAACTATTTCAGTTCAAGTTATGTTAGTTTTATATGATGTGAAGAAGCTAATTTTAGTGTTTGTCTGTGTCAATAAAAGACTGGATTAACCTTCAAACAAGTGCTTCTTGGGTAGCCTAAACCAGGTAGACATAAATAGTTAGTCAGATACTGTACTAACCCTGTAAACATATAAAATAACTTCTTCTTTTTTTCAGACGGAACAGTTTATTAAACTTTCACATTTTTTGTATTGTGTTATGTTTGAGTCATACATGATGCATCAGTCTTTTATGGTTAATGTAGTACATTAAATTGTGAATATGGAGGATGACACATTTTTATCAGATGCCCAAAATGATCAAAATATGAAATCTGGTGCATTTGCTGTCATTTAAATGGCTAAAAAGCAAGATGAAATTTTGATTGCTTGTGATGTAAATGACTGACATCTTTATAAGAATATAGCAGGCTACTTACATAAATTCATATAAATATCAGTTGTCACTCTATATTTTCCAGTAATGTCTTTGTAAAATTATATTTAGTTTTATCAAAGCTCTGTAGTTTTTATTGTGGGGGCAAACATGCAGTGCAATACAATGACGATTGAGAGATGAACAAATAAATGTTTCTCAAAAGACTGATGTATACTATTCTTAGATTTGAACAAGATTTTTTCTCAAAAATGATGGATAATGAAGTAAAAAGCTGATTCAGTCTAGTAAATGTTCATCATGAAATATTATTAACAATATAAAAGTTATTTATGTGTTTATTTTTTAAAATCATTAAATATTTTGCAGCAAAAAGACTAGTACTATGACCTGATGGTGTCCAGGCATTTTTTAGAATTATAATAAAAAGCCTTTCGCTTAAAAATAAAAAAGTATAAAATATCAATCAGATGACATAAGGCTGTAGTAGACAGGTACAACAGTTTTTTGTCTTTTGTTTTGTTAGCAAAGTTTTGTTCAAGTTGATCATTTAGAAGACCGTATCAAATATTATACCAAATATGTTACTGTAGACTTTGTGTAAATCCCTGACATTGGCTTTTAGCATTCAGGGTAAAAGCTTTTGTGTTCCCTAGAAATCAGTCCCTTGACTTTAGTATTGCTAGTAGGGCTGGGTATCGAGTTCGATACTTTTAGGCACCGACCGAATTGCCTCGATATCACCGAGTATCGAAAAACGTTCGGTACCAAATTTCGATACCTAAGGGGTTAATCTCATCAACGTCAGTGAGGCCTGCATAAAGCATGCAGCACTAGGTGTGTTCGACTAGAAGCGGCGCTGCGCAGATTGATCAGTGTATGACATCCGCGAGAGCGACTCGAAAGCGTACGGAGCAGTCTGCTACTACACACACTGAAGTGCGCAACGCTCGCGGTGATTTCAGCGTCTGCCATCTCACTAAATGAGGACATTAACACATGAACAACATCTCCAGAACTGCTCTGAGAGTCACTTCATGAGCATTTTTACCGTTTGATTTGAGTAAAACTAGCGTCATATCATATACACACAGAACTGTAAGGTATTCACGGCAACCCGTCAAAATAAAAATTCTGTTTAACTTGGAAGACACTGCGGCAGAAATACATTACTATTGTTCAGCAGAATGTACATGCTGCTACTATTAAAATTATTAAAACTTTATTTTTTTTTTTTTTAGTAGTGATCACACAACATTTCCTCCATGTTTTAATTTTAATAGTAAACCCCCTTTGTTTGCCAAAATAAATAAATAAACTTTGATTTTCAATAATTTAAAGATAAATGAAATTAATGTTTTATGCCTTCATTTGAAAACCAGATACAGAACACCGAATTTCTGAGGAAAAATAAAACATTTCATAAGGCTATTTTAAGAATAAATTTGAATAAACTAAGTTGTTTTTATGCATTCAAATAATTAGACATACTACACCAGAATTTAATAACAATAAAACATGTTGAAAGAAAATAAAACACCCACTTATGAAAGTGGATAAAGATTTTCAATTTCTTGAAGTCTTTAACAACCTAGAATAAATGAATAGAAATGATGATTCTGTGTTTTAAATTGAACACGCACTAGTGTAAATGTAGCCTAACAGATGTGTAAACTGACAACTATTTGAACTTTATTAAAATTATTTGCACTGATTTATTGTGTTGGATATATTTTGTTCCTTTGTGCAGTGGCTCTGGAGATGAGGCTTTGAGTCTATAAATGTCAACAAGCTGAAAAAATAGTTTTTTTGAGATAATGTAATCTTGTTAAAACTGATTTCATAAAATTGGTATCGAAAAAAGTACCGTTCAGGAATCAGTATCAAACTCAAGGTATCGGTATCGATATCAAAAATTTTTGAACGATACCCAGCCCTAATTGCTAGCATTATGCTCTACCAATTGATTAACAGTAATGTAAGACTATCCTAACAGATACTGTACATCCCCAGAAGGGAAATTAAGTATTTGAGATAGTAGCACAGTGCTATTGTAATGTAGTCTTTCTGTGTGGTTGTGGTAAAGTGTAAATTCTAGTCTTAAAGTTGTAAATGACGACATAGTGGCTTTGGGCTTGGCTTTTTATGACCTCTTCCTTGTCCTTAGTTAAGGTGCAATGTCGTGGTCCGAGTCACATCCGCAGTTTGTGGCTGTTATTTGTCTGTAATGATAAAATACAGCAACACAATGCTCGTGGGAGCAAAAACCAAGAGATACACCCAGTTATCAAACATTATCTCATATAATCCATCTTGTTCTGAATCACTTTGAGTTGAGAAATCTAGATTACTGGTGTGAGATGTCATTTATATCACCTATTTTCAAATCCCAAATAAGCCCTTGAGGTTCTTGTCTTGCCTTCACTACTTAAGACACAATGGATGTGTGTGTCCTATAAATAGACTGATAAGTATGAATAATTTATTTGGCTATTTTTTTACTAGCTGCATTGGCTTTTTGTATAGTTTAACCATGGCAACCAACTACCAAAATATGTTGACTGGAATTTTAGATAATATAGCCATATATCATCAGACATGCATTAAAACCTTCACTGAATTAGGGGGAGGTAATGTGTACAGATGGGCTCTGTTTCCTGCTGAACACACCTAGATTTCCAGGTATTTTGCAGTCTCTTCTGTTCCTCAGGCCTGTTTCAACTTGATAGGCAGAATTCTTAAACGCTCCGGGAGTACAACGAATGCATTTTGTCTTGTTTTCAGGCTCCTCCAGACGAGCTTATTTATATAACGGTAGGTTTTATAGGAAAAAGTATCTTATTTAAGAATTGCATGCCTTAGTTTTTCAAAAATAAGAATAAAACACCATGCCATACTTTCGTACTTTTTAGACAAGAACAAAATTCTTGAGATTCTTTCCTAGAAAATGCTTTTTAAATGAAATATGTGTGGTATTCTACCGTCATTGGATTTTGGTATATATTGGATCATTGGATTTTGGTATATTTTGGAAGTGCAGGAGCCCATTTATGAACCATACCTTGAAGATCAGTATTTTAGTATTTAGAAATGCAGATGTTTGAGATGCCGCTATTGAAAAACTTTGAGTCTTGTCTGCTTTCTCTTCAACATCTTAGATTAATACAGCAGATTTTTTTCTTTTGATTTTACTTCCTTTTGTGAATAATCTTCAATGCCATTCATTTAGGTTGAATGTAATTCGTTTCTTTGCTGTGATGTGGACTGATGATACTGAGGCAAACAGTATTGTTTGGTACATTCTCAACTATTCACAGCCACTCTAGACATGTGACTATTTTATTCTTTTTGAGAAAAACAGATGAAAAGAATAGAAATCAGGGCTCCAGACTGCGACTAAAACAGTCGCATATTTCACTAAAACAGTCGCATTTGCGACCAAAAATATTAATTTGCGAGTGAAGTTTTTGCTGAGGTCGCCACTGGCGACTATATATATTTACATGTTATGACTTAAAAATTTGCATGTAAGACCTTTTTTCCTGATTGTTTTGCGATCACATCTTTTGTTATGTTCACGTATTAAACTTAAAATTAAAAGACAATGTTTTGAAAGAGGAAAGACGAAAAGTTTGAAACAGTCCCGCATAGCAGCGCTGCCGCACACAGTCTGCTAATGCAGCGCGAGAGAGATCGAAATGTAAATTCGAAATTCTGCAAGTAAAAGTGCAGAAAAGCTTTGTCTATGGCTTAGTTCACACTGCAGGCTAAAGTGGCCCAAATCCGACTTTTTTACCCAAATGTGACCCATATCTGATTTTCTTATGACAGTCTGAACAGCACAAATTCGATTTGTTTCAAATCAGGCCCTGGCCACTTTCATATGTGGTCCTAAATCGGATACATATCCGATGTTTTGCAATGCGACTTCAGTCTGAACGGCCATGTCGCATTTCATACGATTTTTACGTCATTGAAATGTGACAGACGTCACAATTCTGCGCTGGAGGAAATCGTGCACTCCTTCTTAATATTCTTCTTCTTATCACTTCGTTATTTAGGCTCCGATTGCACATTAACTTAAAAATTGCTAAACACACACTAACATGAGCAGCATCCATTTTGCAAACACAGTGCGCTGCGTCTGACGTCACGTCTTCTTCTGCGCATACGGGTCACTTCAGGGCCATAAACCCTGCATTCCATTTGGAAGGGCTCATCCCTACGCCCTAATCCCTTCAAAGGGGTTTACCCTCCGGAGTGATAGCTTCGAAGGATTGAAGGGTGTAGGGGACCAAACAACTGTTTCTTGAAGTGCCCTTCTGCATCATCATACGGAAGCGCCGTCATCATGCAAAGAATCTGTGCAAAGGATCATGGGAGCCCGAAGTGTCCATCAGTTGTACCCTTCGAAATCCTTCATTCCGAAGGGCCCTTTGAAGTGGCTAGTTTTGAGCACTTCGGTTTGGAACGACCCTTCAATATGGCGGCCATGATTGTTTTCACTCCGAAGTGCCCTTCAGAGGGCGATATATCCCGTTTGGAACGCACCGATACGGTTCACACATGAGACTGATAGCAGTCGCATTTAAATGACAATGTGAACAACAGCGCAAAAAAAATCGGATTTCAGCAAAAAATCTGATCTGAGCATTAAGACCTGCAGTGTGAACTAAGTCTATTTCGTGCACAACTTGAAAAACTACAACAGGTAAAGCTGTCAGCTGTGTGGATATTAGCATATCCTCAATTCTCGTTTATAATCATTACTAATATGGCTTCTTCTTATCAAGATCTTAGTCTATATGCTGTGTTCTGTCAATGCGTGAACTTCATATAATTTGAAGCGCACTTGTAATCGCAAAAAGCTTTGTTACTTTTTAATAAACAATATATCAGCTTTAAAATGATGCCAAATTCATAACGAAATTCAAACAATACGGTTTTGACGCTCTTTAAAGCCTGTGTTATACTTTCCGCGTGCACGAGTCCGCTAGGGTCCGCGTGACGTAAAAATCGTCATCGGAGGGTGTGCGCGGAGGCTCTGCGCGGACATCCATGTACCTCTCAATTTTTGTGACCGCGCGGTCAGTAGGCTACAAAAGCACCAACTGCGCATGCGCAGGCTGTGTGAAGTTGCATATGACTTTGTCCATAAGATCATCAGTCATCTAGAAAAATAACTATAAAGAGGAGCATTTTTGCTATATGTATGCGCTATTGCATATTAATATTTTTACTTAATCTGTTGTCAACATGATTCAACTCCTCCTATAAAATTGCAGTTTACTAATGAAGAAAAACAGACTGAATGTGTGAAAGACAACATTTATAGGATGCGCTGAGGAGGAGCCCAAACTACACTCAGTGGCCAAGTGATGCTTATGGTCCATGATACTGGTACAGATTCTGTGTAATGAACAATTCTTTGTGACTGTATATTTCAAGTTGGAAAAGACATTTAGTTCCCACTTTAAGTGAACCTTAGTTCCCAGGTCGACCTGATCATCTACAAGATAAATTAAAATGCTGATAAAGTCAAGAAAAGATGAGACATAAACACATGGCAGTATGATTGAAATGTTAAAATGTAGGGGAAAAAATGAAATGATAATAAAATAAAACACTTTTATTCTGTGGCACCTAAAAAAAATTGGCGCCTTAGTTTTTTTCTTATAGGAGCCAATGGCTCCTTACTCGATTTTATTTTGTCTGGAGCCCTGGAAATTCATTGCAAAATGGATGGCATTTCCTCCAATTTGCTGCACAGGCTGAAATCAGTGGTTTTAGGTGATGTTCAGACATGAATGCACACCTGTTCTAGATATCATAAGTATTAGATGCATAAATAGCTTTAAGCTAAAATGTGGTTCATTCCCTTGTTTATTGAGAGTTCCAGGAATTGTGATGTACAAGAATCGTTCTGTTTTTGTTAGGTTTGTGTTGTAAATGTTGGATACTTATTGACTCGTTGAAATCGGGTCAGTTGTGACTTGTGAAGTTTTGTGGCTTTGTTAGCTTTAAGACTATCTATATGCTATTGCATCCCTGAAGTTCACGAAATTTCATGCAATATGGGTGTATGCAATATTGAAATATATTTACTATATGCAAATTTACAGTCTTTAGATTTATTTGCAGTACCCAAAAACTGAGAATGGTCAACATTATTTACTGGAAATTTTCTTTTCACCATAACCTTCAAATTTAACGTTTTCCTCTACGCTGATGCATTTTTTTAATTGAATGAAAATGTGAATGAAATGAGACCTACAACAAAGAGGAGAAATTCCAGTGAATTAAATTTTCCATTGTTTCTTACACAAAACTATTGCTTGTCTTCAGAAGATTTGGAATATAGCACAAGTCAAATTCATATGGACTTTTATGGTTGCTTTTTTGTCATTATTGGCTTGACATGTTTAACATACAATAAAATATGTTTTTATATGATTATTTGAACAACAACATGTACTGTATCATTTCAGTCACTCCTGTGTGACCGTGTCATTGCGCTCTCTTCTCATTCACACTGATTCATCTCTCTGCTTGCAGTTTCAAATTTGTTAACTTGAGGTTATAGGCCTAGTGTGTCAAGCACTTTGTTTCATTAGTAACCTAATTGGAAAGACATTTTGTTTGTGGTTTATTGAATGGGACCTTTGTGATAGTACACCTTATTCATAAGAAATGCTACAAGAAGACTAAACACTACCACAGGCACACTTTTTTAATACTTTGTCTTATATGTAATACCATTTCATACCATCCCTAAAGCTATTTTGGTACTAAAGGTGTTTCGTTATTTATGTGATGCTACATGTCTTGGAGAAAGAGTTGAGCTGAGTGGCATGTATTTAAATTAATTTTTCTAATTCTTTTATAATTACTATGCATGCCGTTTTTATGGCCTCATATGAATTGAGAGACTGTCTGGAATATTTGTGAAATTCATCACACGGCAGAACTATTTCTGTGATCTGGGTCAGTCCATGTCATATCAGACAAGGCTGCTGCTACACTGTTTCAAATCTTTTTCAAAATAATTCGGTAGAAATATGCTAGTATTCATGCAAAATGAACCTGCATAAATTAAACCATTATGCTTTAATTAAATGAACAACCTAACAACCTATGTTTCAGTGGGTTGCAACAACTCAAAACAGCTCAAGTTGGGTTAGTTTCAACTAGGGATGTGCGGGTCTAATCGACTAGTTGACTAAACGGTACAGCTCCTGCTAGTCAACACTGAAAACAATAGTTGATTACACGAGAGAGAAAAAAAACATGATTTTATCATTCAAATTACCATAATTTTAACGTTTCATTTAAAACATTTTAAATAGCAAGTTAAAATAAAACTTTTGAAAAAGAATACATATCAAAATATTTAAATATATAAGTATTTTTAAAAGCGTATCTGGGTGGAAACTCAGACCTCGCATGCGTTTTCTTCGTGTCAGTTGCGGCGAGCTCAAAAATGACCACGCGAAGAACTAGCAAGGTGTAGGATTATTTTAAATTAGAAGGAAACGGAAAAGTTTTGTGAAAACTGTGTAATGTCAAATTGGCTTACAATAACTCTACTGGAGCGATGCGTTATCATATTCAATACAGGCACGTATGCATTAGCTTGGAGGCTAGCCAAAGCCAGCAAATGTCAATCATGTCATACACAACAACCCGCCGCTGCGGTCCGCGATCTGACGCGTCTATTCCTCTAAACGAAGACCCACTTCGGTGGTGGTGCGGGATTTCCAGGCTCTTTTCGAAACTGTACGCTTGCTTGTAGTTATCTCTCTGCGTGCCTGTGACTTCAGTTCCTGCTGAGCGCATTTTATTTTTATTATTTTTATTTTTTATTTTTTTTCCAAGTGCAGAATCGCCTCTAGTCCCGTCTTTCGCCAGACCGCGTTAACATGTTCAATTCACTGAACAAATGCGCACAGTCTGAGTAAAACGAGCATTGTTTTGTTTTTAGACAATATAGCCAACATGAAGTACATTTTTAAAAGCGGTTTTAATGCTATTCCTTGATAAACTTTCCTATTGTTTTTGACTTGTGTTTTAATATGTTGGCTAACGTTATATGAAAATGAAGAATTCTGTCAGTCTGTTTATTGATTTTCCATTTCTGCATTGCTCCAGCCGATCTGAATAAATAAGCTATGTACTGGTTTATGTTGAGTGTATGCTCTTCCTTTTTTTCTGTTTAACGACCACCTAAAATTAAATGATGATAATGCAAGGCAAGCATACGGCATAATCGTGACCTATTTTTAGCAGAATTCATTGAGGGATTTGACAGTGTGATTCAAAGATTAAGTATTTCAAGTGTAGGCTATTATATAGACACGCACAGTTTTTTTTTTTTTTTTTCTTTTGCCATTTTTTGGAGGTTTCTAGCTTTTAGACTAGTCGGACACAAAACTTCCGTTTAAATGACAGTCAAATTAGTCGTAGCGCACATCCCTAGTTTCAACCCAGTGGTTTTAAGAGTGAAAACTCTTATCTGGAAAGCCATGATATCAATAATGATGATTGCTTGCCTCATAGGAAATTCCAAATGGTTCAAAGTTTGTCCAGGATACAAGTGCTTACATGATGACTGGTATATTAGGATGACACATTTGCAGATGTGGGTGATATTGAGGCCTTTTTGTTCATTTGAAATTAATTTTGTGATTAAAGTATTACTGTTAGTATGGATGGACTAACAGAGACAGCACAGAAATCTTGATACATCATGTTGCTGTTTTCTCAAAAAATCCATTTTAGTTTCTGTTAGTTTCAGTTTATTTTCAACAGTTTCATAAATGATTATCATTTCCTGCTCTTCTTTTTAGCTTGCTTTATTAATTAACAACCAATTCGACTTAATGAATCATTTACTATGTGACTTTTGAAAGATTTTCAGTACATGGCCTGAGTTTTGGTCCACAATTAATTCCGCAAAGTAGTGGAATAATATTTTAATTCCAACAATTTTACAAAAACTTCTGTTTTTCCTGTCTAGGATGAGTTTCTTTTTGAAACGCTTCACAGAAGTTGTCAAAAACTTGACATTTCCTAGTAGTTTTCTGCTATTTGTTTCATAATACGTCTCAAAAAAAAAAAAAAAACTTAATAGTACAATTATCTGCTGCATGAAGGACAAACAAATCAACTGAATAATTTGCTCAAACTTTCTTTCTCAGGAGCCATCTTTTAATTGCCTGAACATATCTTTAAATATTATGTTTTGTCTTTGGGGATTCATTCTTTAAGGTTTAATTGCTCTTGTGTTGTTTGGAGGCTCCTCAGTGTCCTGAACTGTCTTTTCCAGCTGACTGACCAGTCAGTGATTACTGGCCTCTGGACCAGCTCCATGTCAGAAGCACTAGACAGCTGGACTCCAGCAGAAATGTGGTCTGTTTGGGTTTACAGACTGTACACATCAGAAGAATGCATGAAAATAGTAAAACTGCTTTCTTGCATTATCTCCAATTATTGTCTCAATTCATGATCTTACATCATTTTGGCATGAGACTGTCTTAGTGTGTTGAATTTTTGCAACACAGGCATGAATTGAAACACATAAATGTACCAAATACAGTTATTTTTATTATTATTATTATTATTATTTTTTAAAGACAATATTGAATATCAACCAATTTTGAAATCTGTGCTCATTTACACAGTTTTTACTTGACCTTTGTCGCGATCTAACACTCAAAGTTAGGCATGCATGATATTGGATTTTTGCCGATATGCCGATATTTTTCAACTAATTTTGGCTGATACCGATATATTTCCTTTTGTTTGGAAACAACACCAAGTCTCTCCTGTGTAGAAATTATAAGCAAAATATTTTTAATTTTGGTTAGTTTAACTAGAACTTATTTATTAGAATTAAATAAAAAATAATGAAGGTTTTTTGACACTACATTGAAGCTTTGAAAATAACTATAAATAAACTATATCAATCGCTGCATTTTCCCCCCCCAGAAAGATGCAGTGTTAACCCTAACATTTTATTTTAAGATTTAACATTTGTAGATGGTCTTAAACAAAAGATTTGTAAAAATTCTGAAAATCTTTTAGAGCTCATGATTTGTTTAATCAAAACATACTCATTATTTTATGACATCAGTTACTGTTTTTTTTTTTTTTTTAATCAGAAATAGTCTAAATGTTATTTGTGTAGGTTATTTTACCTTAAATTTAATTAGAAGAAGGCCAACAGCTGCACGTGCTATTACTGTTTACTCTATCACACACCGAACGCATCATTCTGTATGTGCTTTCACAGATTAAATGCAGCGATCCAAAGCAGTCAATCTAATCGTCATTCTAATCTCTAATCTAGCAGTCAATCTAATCGTCACACCCTGAGCACATGTGAGTTAACCCATTACTCTTATCGGCAAGACATATCGGCATAATTTTTTATATCAGGCCAATGCTGATATTTACATTTAAAGCCATTATCGGCTGATTCCGATATCAGTCCGATAATATCGTGCATCCCTACTCAAAATTAATATTTAAAACACTAACAATTTAATAACACTGTTAAGTGTAATCTTTAAAAATCTATGAATATCCATTTTTTATATTTTACATTGTAATGTTATGACGCCCAAATTGATTTGTAATTTATTCTTATTAATTTTATACTATTTTGTTTTCTGCCATTTATTAGTTATCATCCATAACATTAAAAAAAAAAACTGGCTCATTGTATCTGTCAGAATTTAATATTGGTGCCGCCCTATGCTTTAGTTAAGATGAACACATTTTCTTAATCATGCTGATTTTGCTCCAGCATGAATTTGTTGTCTTCACCTGTGTAAATGTCAAATCCTGCTTATGATTAGCAGGTTCTGACCACTATTTCAGCTGTCAGTTTGGCTGCACAGTAGTGATTCATTAACATATTATGTTCTTGGCAGGTAGCTGAGGCTAGAAGTACAAAGACTAAACTTTTAGTTCCTAGAGAAACGGAGGAACCGAAATAAAACAGAACAAATGCAAATTTAGGGCTGTGACGGTGGCAGATTTTTACCAACGCGGTGGTAATGGACCAACTACCGCCGGTGGTGCGGTGTTGTGATATTAATTATATCTATAGGCTATATATAATATTTTGAAATACAAAAAATAAATAAATGAGGCTCGATCATCTATTAACAAACGTGCGTGTTTATTTTAGCACTTCCGTCAGTGAACACAGCCTGCACAACATTAAAATAAGTAACAAGGAACTAATAGTTAAATGGGAAAGTTAAATACACCCTGTCTACTGGACGCAAGCGGCACGGCGAGTCACGACAAAATACTACAGAACAGTGATGCTGTCTACACTGGATTCAGCGTGACATGACATGACAAATCCCCCACTGTAAACTGCCTCGTCCTATTTATGACATACTGACACAAAGTTCAAATGTCCTGTAGACAGACTCAACCTGTTGGGCTGCAACGCGGCGAGACAACTGTCGCGTCCGGTAGACACGGTTCACTGTTCCGCCACCAAGCAAGCGGCCATGTTAACTCCTTGTCTGCACGCGCTCTCTGTGGAATATGAATGGCGGCATATGTTGCCACATTTCTTGTTAGCATCTTCCATTTACCGCTGTCTCGTTTGTATTTGACCAGTTTGGAGAAAGCCTCACCAATAAAAACCTGACCAGCCGAGCGTTTGCTATCACGTGAACTTGAAGACACTTACAAACGCGGATGGGTGACATGAATGGAAATTATTCCAGATCAGCAATGTAGTATTTGGTTTCCCAACAAGGTCCATCCCTCAACACTAAATAAATTTGCTGAATGCAGAATAAACTCTATTTTCCTGTGCTCAAACCTGCCAATCTAAAGGAAACGCTGTGTATAGCGTTTGAGGTAATATGTGAATTAGCGTAGATTTATAGTCTAAATCAGTGGTTTTCAATCCTGTTCCTCGGGACCCACAGTTCTGCACATTTTGCATGTCTCCCTTATCTGACACACTCATTTGAGTTCATGGAGCTCTTTCCTAATGAGCTGATGATCTGAATCAGGTGTGTAAATTAGGGAGACATGCAAAATGTGCAGAGCTGTGGGTCCCCAGGAACAAGTTTGAAAACCACTGGTCTAAATAAAACATTTTGCAACTGTTACTATTATTACACTTGTATACAAAACTTTGTATTATGCTTGTTATAGAGTGTATGACGTCACATGCACTACCGCCGGTGGCAATAGCCCTAAATGCAAACAGTGCCAATATGTTGCAGAGCAAGATTAAAGTCAAATAGAACGATGAATTGAGTCAACAGCCTGTGATGTGTCTGCCATGAGATGGATAATGTGAGAGTGTAATGTGAAGAATTTTATATCTTATCCATGGCCTTATCTGCAGGTAGCAGTAACTAAAACATTTTTAGATGTTAAAAATATCAGTTTCTTCTGTTTTGGTCCTTCATTTTTTTCTTCAAGCTTGTGGAACAGACTTGATTACGCATGCCATGGATCATTTTCGATGTGGTAAGTAGAAATAGTTTAACGCAAGGGTCACATCTCTTAGTTCTAGAACACCACTCTTTAAAAAGAGGTAACAGGTTAGCGAATCTGTCCTTATGGCTGTGAACACCCTCTGCTGTGGGAAATCCACACTGCAGGATACTGCTGACTCTTGCCTGATGTGATTGATTGTACTCTATGATTTGGTTACTTTTTTTTTTTTTTTCAAAAATAATATTCTAATATTCAAAACTAATATTCTTTCAAAAGCACATTCTTTATATTGGCTTTGATTTTTTTTAATGCTAAAGACTTTTTTTGTGTGGGTCAAAGTAAATAACTTTAAATTTTAAATATAATCATGTTTGACTAAAACATGAATTATTAAATGAAGCATTGTTCCTAAAATGGTAGATTTGGGATGTTGTGTCAAATGTTTTGGGATAAGCTGTGATAGTGCTTTAAATAATACTATTGTTTAGTAATTACTTAGCTGTATTTAAAAATGGTAATTAATAAATCTTTTCCCAGCTGGAAAAGAATAAAAGTTTATGCATTAGTAGTTTTCTATCATTTTTGTTGTTATTTTTATTTGAACTGTAATTGGTTCACATTTTTCCCAATCGATTGCTTCAACATGAGATCACTTAATTCTTATTTAGAGCAAGTCGTGTCACTGGGACCATTTTTCATATATTTTATATTTCTGTCGCCCCATGATACAGATATTTTCATCTAATTTCAGCTGATAGAAGACATCCTGACATATAATTAGGGGTATTAATTTTACCTCTGTCTCATTTATGTTTCCCTAGGGGACAACTTAAGTAAAAAAGCAGCTCAGCTTTTTAATAACATTTATTGGAAGACCATGGAAAATATCTATTAGAAACATTATCTCTTGCTGGTTTATAGGTCAAACAGTGTGGGAATAGTGGATCCGTCTTTATCCACCTTATATTTAAACGCGCAAGTAATCCATTTTTAGTGAAATGTCGGATTCAGCTATAGGTAAATAATGAGAAGAATAACAAAGTACAGGAAAAGGTAAAACTGTTTTCGCTACGAACCAGTGTTTTTATGATTATGATAATACGTTAAAATAATATAACAAATACAGCATAACGGGCTGTTTTGTAAAGGTAAAATAACTGGAAGCGAATGGGTAGCCTTTATTTTGCTTTCACATAAAGTAGTTTTCTTTTGTTTGTTCCATTTGAAAACCTTCATCCACTTTAATCTTTAATTACAGTGTTATCACTCCATTTTCTAAGCAATCCTTAGTTCAGAGAAAAAACACGCGCTGACTGTATTCAGATTACACCTGTGGAGGGGCGTCTAATTAGATTTGTCTAACCTGGCTGATAAAAGTAAAAAAGAGACACTACTGTTTTGCTGATGGCCCTTACTGAGAGTGATATGTCTTCAGTACAGTGTTTTGCAGAGGGTTATGGGTAGAATCACGGCATGTAATGCTGTTATTAGGCAGTGATCAGGATGACTGATAACAGAAACCCACAGCAGCAAGTGACCCATGTTCCCCGATGATTCTCTTAATCTTATGCCATGATGGCTATTAAAAAATTCCAATTTAGGCAGCTTGAGTGCAAGGCGGTCTACAGTAAGAATGGCTTTAATTGCGATGAGTTATTGCACTCGCTGTTGTAATCGGGCCCGGATCTTAAAAGGGGGGTTTGCACGTCTGACAAATTGATTTAATACCAATGTGATTCTAGCTCCCTAATGATCTTCTGATTCCTCTTCTCCCAGGGTTTAGACGCTGATTTCTAACCACTTTTTAATTGCAAACCCTTTCTTTATTGTGTGTGTGCATAAACTTTTAGTTCAAAACGTGCAGTGTACCATTCTACATTCCCAGTTTAGCTTCAGTATGATACCGCTGCGGTGGGGAACTGCTGATTTATGGACAATTAGAACATTTTTTTTTTGTGGAGTCAACAGTGTGAAGAAAGGAGGAAATGAGAGAAGAGGCATATTGGTTCCTTAAATGCCTGACTGTGGATGTCTGTCAGTCCTGTTATTTAGTACCTTTGCTTCCTTTGGGGATTCTGCATAGAGCGCAACCCATCCAAATATCTCACAGCAGTACCCTAACCGCATCTTGCAAAATCAAGCAGTAAATTGAACCTTTCTCAAACACAGACCTCTGAAATAGTGATTTAGACTTCCTTTTTTTCTTTTCTTTTTTTTTTTTTTTTCAATTTTGCACACACATTCAAGCAACTTCTGCAGTGTAGCTTCTCTATAAATAAATAAATATATGGCAAGTGAAATTAGGCATCACAACATTGTAATGTACAGTAATTAAAAATGGATATTCATTTAAAGATTTACTCAAGTAGTTTGCATTTACAACATTATTAAATTAATAAATGTTTAAAATATTAACTTGAAAATGTCAAAATAAGAGAAATGAGCATGCACAATTAAATACTGACCAATATACTGTATATCCAGTATCAGAATTATTGATGGATATATTGTAACGGGTAGTTGATACTGTGTTGTGATGTCATAGAAGAACCATTTTGGGTTTCTCAAAGAACCTTTTAGTGAACAGTGTTTTTTTTATTTTATTTTATTTTTTAAATATTCCGAAGAACATTTTAAAAATCAAACTTTTTTTTTTTTTTTTTTTTTTTTTTTCTCCCCACTATAAAGAACCTTTTGTGGAATGGAAAGATTCCATGGATGTTACACTCTTAAAAATAAAGTTTCCAAAAGGGAGTTTTTGTAGCAATTATTAGGAGAACCATTTTGGGTTCCTGGAAGAACTTTTCAGCGATCAATTCTTAAAAGAATTTTTTTTTTTTTTTCTTAGCGTAAAGAACATTTAAATTATCTTAATGGCTTATTCCACTCTAAAGAACCTTTTGTCCCAATTTTTGTCCCACATTTTTAAACTTTGGGCTACAAACTATAACATATTTACCTTCCATCATAACAAGCAAGCAAAGATTTCCTTCTAAGATTTTCAGGGTGTTCATACAATCACTTTTAGACATATTTACTAATTAACTTGCACACCTGCACTTTAAAGATAGGCATGTCAATTTAAAACAATTTAATACTCTGCTGGATGACTTGCTATGTCATATAACTGTCTCTGTGTGTGGAATGTCACAGAAACAGGCCTAACCAGTTTTGATGCTGCAATATACATGCCACTGAAACCAGCCTCAGCATGTGTTGATTCAACGTGCTGCAGTGCATGTCAACATTTATTTGAGCTTTATTTCACATACAGTATTGTTGAGACTTGTAGTCACACATATGAGAAGCTTGTATATCTGTTTTTGGTTTATCTTTGTCTTTCAGCACTTCCTGTGCAGTTTGGGAAGTGGGTATGTTGGATAGGCCACATACTATGCCTGCTCATGCATAATTTGCAACAAGTTAAAGCCTAAATGGTGTGGGTTGAAATAAAATAACTGGTGCTGAAATATAGTTTTCATTAGTGGCTAGTTTGCGTTAAATATTCTCACAGATACTGCATATCCAGAGGCTACTTTCATTAATATTTCTCTCAAGTGTGGTGGTTCATATTAACATTTAATGTCATTTAATGTTTAATGTATTAGTGCTTACATGTTCTCGAACCAAAGCAGCTAACAAGCATTCTTTTTTATATATATATATATATATATATATATATATATATATATATATATATATATATATATATATATATATATATATATATATATATATATATATATATATATTAGTGCACTGGTTTTGTTTTGTATAGCAGAAGTTAAGAACACAAGAGACATTTTAAAGAACATTAATATTGTGCTTTTCAATACAACAAAATATGAAAGTTGCTATTTCTTAAGTCCTTTGCCTTTATAGTGATTTAAAGAGAACACTGAATTAATGTGAATGTATTTTTTAGTTTATTTTTATGAATAAATTAAACCAACTGAATTCATGATTCATTCTGAAGGTGCTATATTGTAACATTTGCTTGCCAAAGAAACTAAAAGTTTACAGTACTTTTGAAGGACACTATCACAGAATACTTGTATTTCTGTTTCAGGGAGGGAACGGGCGTCATGAGCAGGTCACCTTCCTGACGAATGAACAGAAGATGGCACCGGCACGGAAGACGAGCATTGCCGTGGGAGTCGTCATTGCCCTGTTGGTAGTGGCTGCAGTGGTCGGATTTCTTGTGTGGCTCTTTGTTGGTACAGAGATTCACCAATCATATCTAACTTGCTCTTAAATTATGAAGGTTGCACACCTACGCTGCTGTTTAAACGTTTGGGGTCTCTTATGCTCACTAAGACTGCATTTATCTGATCAAAATGCAGTAAAAACAGTAATATTATGAAATATTACAATTTATAATAGGTTTTCTATTTTAATGTGTGTGTGTATAAATATATATATGTGTATATATGTATATACAGTGGGGCAAAAAAGTATTTAGTCAGCCACCAATTGTTAAAGTTCTCCCACTTAAAAAGATGAGAGAGGCCTGTAATTTTCATCATAGGTATACCTCAACTATGAGAGACAAAATGAGAAAAAAAAAAAAAAAAAATCCAGAAAATCACATTGTAGGATTTTTAAAGAATTTATTTGCAAATTATGGTGGAAAATAAGTATTTGGTCAATAACAAAATTTCATCTCAATACTTTGTTATATACCCTTTGTTGGCAATGACAGAGGTCAAACGTTTTCTGTAAGTCTTCACAAGGTTTTCACACACTGTTACTGGTATTTTGGCCTCTAGAGCAGTAATGTTTTGGAGCTGTCGCTTGGCAACACGGACTTTCAACTCCCTCCAAAGATTTTCGATGGGGTTGAGATCTGGAGACTGGCTAGGCCACTCCAGGACCTTGAAATGCTTCTTACGAAGCCACTCCTTCGTTACCCGGGCGGTGTGTTTGGGATCATTGTCATGCTGAAAGACCCAGCCACGTTTCATCTTCAATGCCCTTGCTGATGGAAGGAGGTTTTCACTCAAAATCTCACGATACATGCCCCCATTCATTCTTTCGTTTACACGGATCAGTCGTCCTGGTCCCTTTGCAGAAAAACAGCCCCAAAGCATGATGTTTCCACCCCCATGCTTCACAGTAGGTATGGTGTTCTTTGGATGCAACTCAGGATTCTTCCTCCTCCAAACACGACAAGTTGAGTTTTTACCAAAAAGTTCTATTTTGGTTTCATCTGACCATATGACATTCTCCCAATCCTCTTCTGGATCATCCAAATCCTCTCTGGCAAACTTCAGTCGGGCCCGGACATGTACTGGCTTAAGCAGGGGGACACGTCTGGCACTGCAGGATTTGAGTCCCTGGCGGCGCAGTGTGTTACTGATGGTAGCCTTTGTTACTTTGGTCCCAGCTCTCTGCAGGTCATTCACTAGGTCCCCCCGTGTGGTTCTGGGATTTTTGCTCACAGTTCTTGTGATCATTTTGACCCCACGGGGTGAGATCTTGCGTGGAGCCCCAGATCGAGGGAGATTATCAGTGGTCTTGTATGTCTTCCATTTTCTAATAATTGCTCCCACAGTTGATTTCTTCACACCAAGCTGCTTACCTATTGCAGATTCAGTCTTCCCAGCCTGGTGCAGGTCTACAATTTTGTTTCTGGTGTCCTTTGACAGCTCTTTGGTCTTGGCCATGGTGGAGTTTGGAGTTGGACTGTTTGAGGTTGTTGGACAGCTGTCTTTTATACTGATATCGAGTTCAAACAGATGCCATTAATACAGGTAACGAGTGGAGGACAGAGGAGCCTCTTAAAGAAGAAGTTACAGGTCTGTGAGAGCCAGAAATCTTGCTTGTTTGTAGGTGACCAAATACTTATTTTACCGAGGAATTTACCAATAAATTCTTTAAAAATCCTACAATGTGATTTTCTGGATTTTTTTTTCTCATTTTGTCTCTCATAGTTGAGGTATACCTATGATGAAAATTACAGGCCTCTCTCATCTTTTTAAGCGGGAGAACTTGCACAATTGGTGGCTGACTAAATACTTTTTTCCCCCACTGTATATATGTATGTATATGTGTACCATTCTACAGAATTGGTGCAAACTGCTGTCCCACAACCCAAAACACATTTAAAAATTTAAGTATTCAAATCGTAGATGTTTACTAAGATCCTTCTATTGTCTATTGAATATATTTAATAATTTAATAATTAAATATTAGTAAGCCTAATATATATATATATATAAAATAATCATTTATTAGGTACTTTCAATTGGGAGGTGGCTGTCCCAAACCCTAACACCTAAAACATTTCAACTTATGAAAATATTGAAATAATTTTTGCAAGTTAAAATTCTGTAATGAGATGTGGTCGCTACCAGAGCATTACTGTCACTAGCGAAAATGTGCAGTCACTACCGAAACATGGGATGTTTTGTTAAAAATAAATTATACTGAATTATCAGCTAAGATGTTACGTTAGTTTTTGGTTCAATGTGTATTCAAACTAATGAATCCTTAACTTTGAAATCAGTATGATCAACATTTGCCTTTTTACAAAAAAAATAAATAAATAATGTATTCAAAATACAACAAATGTCATAAATTACACTTGAAATATTGTTAAAAATTTAATTGTTATTGATTTACCTCTGAAAAATCTTAACCGGTCAATATAACCCTTCTTATTAAATTATTACTGTTTCGGTGGTGACAAATTTGGAGAGAGGACAAATATTCCAAAACTTTCAGAAAATACATTGAGAATTAACTGCACAATTACTAGAAATGTGTACCTTGGATATTATACAGTCCCCAAACTTTTAAACGGTAGTGTACAGTTCTTACTGTTAATTACATTTACATTTAGTCATTTAACAGACGCTTTTATCCAAAGCAACTTACAAATGATTACAAATAATTAATAATGTCTTTCCCTCTCTCAGTCAGGAGCAAAGAATTGGAAAATGAGGCCACCTTACATAAACACAGCTCATCCACACTGGTTTACAGTGGACAAATTAAGCTTCTCAAGCCAGAGTACAGCCCAGTATACGAGAATCCTGACAATGCAGAATTCCAACAAGTGGCAAGGGACTTGGAAGGAATTGTGAGTGTTTCTGTTGTTCTCAGACTTCTCTTTGCTGTTAGTGTTGTAAGTCTTCTGGTGTCCTTGACTTCCTTTGAGATCCTTGATTCTAAATTCGAGTGATTCAGTTTTATCTGTATTTTCTTAAAAAAAAAAAAAAAAAAAAAATCAGTACGTGGACTTCAATGACTGTACCAAAGCTTTTAAAGTCTTTCAAGGTGTCTATACGCTGCAAAGATTTCATGAAGCGTCATCTGAAGTGACATAGCACAAATGGCATGTACACACATTGTTGGCATGCAGTATATCACAAGCTTGATTTTTCATCGTGTAGGTGACTGAAAAAAGGCGCCTGTATAATAGATAAAGATGGCAGTGGGCGTCTAGCTGACAGACTTGTCAAATCTGTGTGTTTCTTCCCAATCATGCTCAAAAGCACAAGATGGGTCTCCTTAGCAATGCCTGCCTCAAACAAACAACTTCCCATCGCCCCATTGACTCGTTAAGTGACAGTCACATTACAGGTTATGTGAATATTACAACACACATGTCATATTTTATGGTAAAATCAGAATAAAAGAAAACAAAACAATCTGTTTTAGGACTATCAGTGTTCATCTTAATACTTTTTGATTTAATATTACTTAAAGGGATAGTTCACCCAAAAATGAAAATTCTGTCATTAATTACTCATCCTCATGTCGTTCCAAACCCGTAAGACCTTTGTTCATCTTTGGAACACAAATTAAGATATTTTTGATGAAAACCAAGAACTTTCTGACCCTGCATATACATTTAAAAACTATTAGATTTAAATATTATTATTATTATTATTATTAATAATAATAATAATAATAATAATAATAATAATAATAATTCGTTACATTTATATAGCGCTTTTCTGGGTACTCAAAGTGCTTTACATGAAAGGGGGGGAATCTCCTCATCCTCAGAACGCCCACCACACACCAGCTTATTGGTGGAGAGGAGACAGAGTGATGAAGCCAATCAGTGTATGGGGATGATTAGGAGGCCATGATGGTCAGAGGCCAATGGGCAAATTTGGCCAGGATGCCGGGGTTACATCCCTACTCTTTTTCGAAGGACATCCTGGGATTTTTAACAACCACAGAGTGTCAAGACCTCGGTTTAACGTCTCATCCGAAGGATGGTGCTTTTTACAGTATAGTGTCCCCGTCACTATACTGGGTGTTAGGACCCACACAGACCACAGGGTGAGCACCCCCTGCTGGCCTCACTAACACCTCTTCCAGCAGCAACCTAGTTTTCCCAGGAGGTCTCCCATCCAGGTACTGTCCAGGCTCAACCCTGCTTAGCTTCAGTGGGCAACCAGTCTTGGGCTACAGGGTGATATATTAGATACTATTAGATATTAGAATTGATATTAGAACTGACACGTTCAAGGCCCAGAAAGGTTACATACGGTTGAACCACTGATGTCATATGGACTATTTTAACAATGTCCTTACTACCTTCCTGGGCCTTGAACGTGGTAGTTGCATTGCTGTCTATGCAGGGTCAGAAAGCACTCGGATTTCATCAAAAACATCTTAATTTGTGTTCCAAAAATGAACTATCTTTCGGGTTTGGAACATAATTATGACAGAGTTTTCTAAAATAAAATAAAATACAAATAAATAAAATAAAATAAAAATGTATTTTCAATTTTCATAATTGTATCATTGTATTGAATTTGTATGAATTTGAATTAACTGTTTATTGTACTGTTACTGGCTATAATTGACAATAATTGTTTTAAAAAAATAATCTGTTTCTTCTTTCTTTTTTCTTTTTCTTTTTTTTTTTAGATGAATGATACATTCACCAGAGATCCTCTCCTTTCCAAATACTATACCAAGTCTGTCATCACTGCCTTCAGGTAAAACTGAACTACAGCTCCCTGATTCAGACAAAGTAAAATTTATAGCATGCTCTCTAAATCTAATAGTTTTTAAATTAAACAATAGATCATTCTTTATGTCTTGATTTTAATACTTAGTGGTTCCGCTGATAGAGATAAATTACAAGTCTCTCACAAGAATCTGGGTTAAAAAAATCACCCTAATAGAATACAAATTATTAATTTCCAGTTCAACTATTACTACTGCTCATGCTCAGGGTTGGGGACCATAAAAACAGAGAGATTATCCATTACACCGAATCAGAGTATCATACATAATGGGCTCTTTTTTTGATTTGAGTCAGTAAGAAACCATCTAGACCTAGCATAGCATAATTCTTAAAATCACACAAAACACCTTAGCAACTAGCATTATGCAAAGAAAATCCTAAAATTTGTATCAGTACATCATGCATGAGCAAGTACCACAAAAATCAAGTTGTACTTTCATTCAATAATATGTCTACTTGGGATCACGTGACGCTTTCATGAGCCAAGACGCAAATTAGCCAAGCTCTGCATATGTATCCCCTCTTTTACTGTTGTTCGACTTCTTTTCTTACATTTGGGGTAGTTTTTTTAGTTTGCCGTTGGTTTGTAGCTGTCACACAGTCGGAAACTCGCTTATCTTTCACCATCATCCTCGCCAATTGAGAAGAAAACTAAACCAGCAGCCGTGGCAGGCCGAGCAGACATGGAGGACAACATGACGACCACTATAAAGGGATTTGAGGACATTCTGAAAACTGAATTATCAGCAATGCACACCGAATTCACCTCTCACATGACTACAATCCAGAATATGTGCTCTAAAGTTGACTTTTTAACCGGGGAACAGAGAGAGCAGAAAAGAGTGATCAACGAACACACTAGGCATCTGGATGCCCTCGAGCAACAAGTGACTGATCTACAAGACCGCAGCAGACGCAGTAATCTCCGGCTGCTAGGACTACCTGAAGGGGCCGAGAAAGATGACCTAACTGGCTTTCTGAAACAGTCACTGCCCATCTGGATCCCATCACTTGCGGGCAAAGATATCGAGAATGAATGTTCGCACCGAGTTTACTCCAGAGCTTCAACTGATCACTCCAAACCGCGAGTGTTTCTCTTTAGACTGTTACGCTGCAACGACAGGAATTTGATTCTAAATGAAGTAAGACACCACAGTCCTGTAAAAGCAAATGATGGTGCGATGTTGAGCTTCTTCCCTGACTTCTCTCCTGCGACGGCAAAGAAGCAGAGCTCCTTCAGTACAATATGGAAGGAATTGAAAGAGGCAGGTCTGCAGACCATTCTTCAGTATCCAGCTACGCTGAAGATCGTCATGAAACACGGCGAGACCAAATTAATGCACTCTCCGGATGAAGCGCGTCAATTCCTAAGCTCGATTCCCGGCCCTCATTCTCCTAGGATGGACTTGGCATAAGGGTTTGATAATACTGAGTGACTCAACTTCTGATTTACTAATCTAGATCTTCATGTGACAATCGTCTACTGGCAGTTTCTTCATGAAAGCTAGGAAACTCGGTATCACTAATGTACAGTTTTCAATGTACATGATGTAATTATTTATGTTTGCTTCCTTGTTATAGAGAGTATACATTATTTATTTATTTATTTATTTATTTATTTTTTACCCCACTTTATTACTTGTGTGAATTTGAAGTTATTCTGTTCTCTTATAATGGGGCTAATGGCGGTGTTCTAGAGTGTTGCACAGGCTGTCATGTTACTGTCACTGACTAAGACAGGGGAGGGCGGCAGCCTGGGGTTTGTTTCCACCCCAATCTGTAAAAGTTCTATGGGGTGGATTTTCTTTGTGTTAATGGGTTTTACAGTGAGGGAGGGATGGGTTAAAGGTAGCTTCCTAGCTTCCTACTCCCCCCAGGAATGGTAAATGCCGCAGAATTAAATTATCTACTTTACAGCGTAGCAGATCAGATGGGGGCTGGTCCTTTCCAAATTTTAAATTATATGCTGACTCCTTTACTCTCTGTGCACTGTCAGCCTGGTTTAAACCAAATGTGTCAACCTCTTGGTGGGCTATTGAAGAATCTCTTCTTTCTCCTCACAATATAGAGCATTTGGTTTTTGCTGGTGTCTTACTTAGACAATGTAAGCTTCGTTTTGGCCCTATCATAACACATTTTATTTCTACTTGGAGAACGGTGACCAGAAAGATATAGCCAAACTTGAGGTGGCATCGTCATTCACCTTTGTTCCATAATAATAATTTTTTTATCAGATAAAAACCCATTTTACGGTCCACAATGGATTAAATGTAAAGTAAATTCCTTTGGTGGCATTTATGATGACAAAAGCCTGAAATCATTTCAAGATATTAAGGCTCTTTTTAATCTACCAGGAACCTTCTTTTTCATGTATATTCGCATTAGGTCAGCGCTTCACGCATATGGAGTTCCCTGGGATGCACAATTGCCTGTACATCCCTTGCAAAAAGTAATTCTCCCCACTGATAATTTTGTTATTTCTGCTTCAGTTATTTACTCTTTTCTCCTCAAACTCATACAAACCATTATCCATAACAACTATCTGGTCTAAGGATATCAGTGGTGACATACAAACTTTATTTTCTGATCAAGTTTGGGAGACAATTACATCATCCTCAAAAAATCCAAATCATCAGACGATCCATTGGAAATTACTACATAGACTCTATCTTTCCCTTTTAAAACGATTCTATATGCATGTCACCTTCCCCAAATTGCAATTTATGTCCGCAGAGGGCACTCGGTACATATTTACATTTTTTTTGCGAATGCTCTGCACTTTCTCTTTTCTGGTCTCAGCTTACTCATGACACATCATTCCTATTAGAAAAGGATGTGGTTTTGACTCCAGATCTTGTCGTCTTAAATAACTTTTCTGAATTGGCTCCGTCTCCGCAACAGAGAAACTTACTTTTAGCTGCTTTCACTGCTGCAAAGAAAATGTTAGTCAGTCGCTGGGTTCCTCCCCATTTAATAACCAGACGTGTATGGGGCTTATCTTTGCTCGACATTGTTTCTATGGAAGTATCTACAGCTCGCATTCATGGAGCAAAGACAAAAACTTTGAAGACCTGGAGTGCTACTTTTGATATTGTTAAATCTTTTGTTTCTTCTTTTTGATGTACAATTTATTTTGTATTTATATGTGTGTGTGTGTATATATATATATATATATATATATATATATATATATATTTTTTTTTTTTTTTTCCTTGTGATTAAGTATTACACTTTGCAATGTCTTGTATTTTCCTTAGCACAGTATAAGTCTACCTGGTGGGTGGGGGGTATGGCTACAGTCTAGATTAATATGTTGTATTTTGTGCTATACTGAACTGACTACTCAATAAAATAATTGTTCACAAAAAAAATAAAATAAAATAATAATAATAATAATAATAATAATAATAATAATAATAATAATAATAATAATGTCTACTTTGCACCATCATGCATCTGCAGTGAAGGAACCGTAGCGTATCATTGGTCTCAATTTGACATTCCTGAGACGGACCAAGAGATCGTCCCAGAGCTGACAGAGGAGCGTGTGGTCGAGGCTCTGCAGAGGAGCATCCGGCAGGAGGGCAAACGAGTAGGGAACATCGCAGTCACTGCCAGCGACATCACTGCTTCATGTAAGATGATTGCTAATTATAAAGAGAGCATATTTGCTCCACACAGTCGCAGTGTAGTAATTAGCATGAGTAACGGAAGATTATATTGAAAACGGTTGTGAAAAACAACATTATGACTGTTTTTGTAGCAAAATGCAATGACTAACATGTATATAAATGACAATAACAATGATTAAAAATGAATGAAATGGCCCCTTTAGGAGCACTGATTCTTTTTAATAACATTGTAGATAACGTCAGGGACTTACCCCATTGTGCAGCTCAATGCAACAAAGTAATTCTTTGTTTTTGCAAAAAACTGTAACTCTCTGTCCTTCTCCGGTCCCCATCTGCATTATATACATGAGAGCAGCAGGCCTGAGTGACACCTCAGTGCCCTGCTTAAAATGATATCTCTGTACGGAGACTCATGTCGCAGGAGTGAGGTGAGAGACTGGTATTTGTGAACGTCAGAGTCAGGGTGAGGGGTGGAGGAGGAGGAACAGAATGTCTGACAGGCCTTTGGAAAATGGAAGGAAAGAGGAGTGAAAAAAGTACAGCATGCATCATGTTCTCTCTCTCTCTGCAGCCACAGACCCTCGGATGGCTAGGGACCCCAGATCCAGTGAGTAAAGTGTGTCCCATTTCAGTCACCGCTGCACTGTAATTTTCCACCTGGGTTGCTGAGCTCTCTCCTGTCACTCACTGAAAAATGCTTGCCCGCCTCCATCTCACACTCGCACATCTCTTGCTCGCTTTCCCTTCCACTTACCTTGCTGTGCACAACAGCACGGGGATCTCAAAAACCTGTTTTTCAACCACAGAGAGCATTGCTACAGCTCTTCAACAGCACCTTTGGACAAATGTCTAAATTGTCTGCATCAAACTGCAAGTGCATGGAGATTTCTTATGTCTTTAGAGTCAACTTGAAAGCAAAATAGACCCTTTTACTTCATTTAAATGTATGGCTTGTAATATTTTACACCCCCCTCACATTGGCATATTTACAGTTCTCTGGGTTTCTAGTTTAATGACAAGCAGGTTAATTAATAAAAAAAAAAAAAAAAAAAAAGTTAAATACAATTTATTTATTTTGAAAATGTATTTTTTTTTAATAATTTTATTTGCTATTCATCAACTCACAAACCCCTGCAAGCTTAATGTTTAATGTAATATTATTTTATCATTAATATTTAAGGTTATGTCAGTAGTAGCAAATAATGGTATTTAATGTCTCTCCAGTGGAGAAGAGAGAAAAACAAACAAACAGAAGTACATTTACATATAATAATGTTTACATGAAAACCAGTTTCAATTTGTCTAGAGCTGCTGTAGTGAGATTTGACGTTAAATATGGGCTCGGGCACCTGGAAGTGACAACAATATTCAACAGCAAATTAACGATTTCAAAACATTTAATTTTTAATTCTGTGGTCATGGTGAAGTTTTGGGTGTTTGAGTGACCTCTTGTCCCATCCAAGAAGCCACTTATCACTCGATTCAACCACTTTTAGTGAGTACTAAGGATCTTTGGTGCTGCTTATACTTTCTGCGCAGCAATTATCATCTGATGTATCTGTCGAGTACTTGAACTAGTTTGTTATTTACCAGAACACAATTAGATCAGATCTTTCTACTTTTCCTGTTTCTGTTATCAGAGGAATGCTTTTACAGTCTCATGGCTGATACCACCAGCAAAGAATTTACATCTCCGGAACACCCTAGGAGATACCCAGCTCACTCCCGATGCCAGTGGCAGATCCGTGCTCCTAAAGGCTACGCCATCATTGTCAAGTTCAGGACCTTCCACATAGAGGATGACTGTGCCAATGATTATGTAGCCATTTATGACTCGCTCAGTCCTGACAGCACGTATGCTATCACAAAGTGAGTACATGCCACTTTCAAACCTCATATTTGACTTTGTGCCATTTAGGTTTTACCATAACCTGTAACAATGCTGTTTAAATGAATATAAAGTTAAAAGGCTGAAATGCTTTATCATCACTTGAATACCATAAAAACCTTTCCCCACTTTGAGCAAAATTCTTATAAAAAAACTTTTAGGGACTTCAAATTAACATGTGCTGATCTCTGTATACAACCAATCTTTTTTAATCTCTTATTCTCGCCAGGTCTGTTACTGTATTTTTGATCAAATAAATGAAAACAGTAATATTGTGAAGTATTATTGGAATTTAAAATAACCATTTTCTATTTTAATTTATTTTAAAATGTCACATGATCCTGATTTGATGCCCAAGAACAAAATGCTTATCAAAATTTGAAATGGTTATGCTGCTTAATAATTTTGTAAAATCTGTGAGAAATTTTTGGATTCTTTAATGAATAGAGAGTTCAAGATAACAGCATTTATTTGAAATAGAAATCTTTTGTAACAATTTAAAAGTCTTTAATGTCACTTTTGATCCATTTAAGGCATCCTTTCTCAATAAAAATATTCATCTCTTTATAAAAGTAATACGTACTGTAAAAATACATGTAATATCCTTTTCAATGCATCTCTACCTTCTAAACTTCAAGGACGAAGCCCTCTCATCGGCGCTGGTTACACGACTTTCCAATTCAATTTCTTTTTTCATAGTTGGCCTAAGGCTTCTTGCTGAAGATTGGCTTGTTAAGACCTCTCTCTAGCACCTCTCAAATACATGCCAATTTTTAGTCACCTTATCACTGTGTGATGTATATGACAGACTTAAGTAAAGGAGCGCTTGTTTTTTTTGTTTTTTTTTTTCCTTTTAGTTTCTTGATTTATTCATGCTATGTAACAAATCACCTGAAGTGTATAGGTGGCAAACTGTATCTTGGAGCAAATGTGCTCTGAAAATAATTCTCACAACACCTCAGCCTCTGCTCCGTTTCCAAGGTGACACAGAGTTTCTGTGCATCACAGCCATACAGTTCTTAATAATGTTGTTACGCCCCAGGTCTCTCTCTCCCTCTCCCAATCTCTGTCTCTGTCGTGAGGTTTCTTAACTCTATATACCCATTTGACTTTGCTTGTCATGTAGTTTCACACTGCCAATCAAAGTTTGGACATCCTTGACTGAATTTCTGCTCTTAAAGAGCCCCCAAAAAATCCAGTTTTTAGTCCATATCTTTTAGGCTGGTGGTCGAGGGACATTGATAGAATGCACTTTAGGAGCAAACATACCAATAATACACACTACACAGATTTTCATCCAGTCAGTTTCCCATCAAGCAATTTCATTGATATATATACTTTAGTATATAAAAATAAAGCACTGTTCTATACAGTTGCCACAGTTCTAACACTCTTGTATCTTTTCATCACAGACAGTGTGGACTTCGACCTCCTACAAATCCCCTTGAGGTAGTTTCTTCTGGTAACATCATGCTCGTCAACCTAATCACAGATGAGGTCCAGAGACCTGGATTCAGAGCGGTTTACACTGTCATTCCCGCTATTGCTGGTAACGTCAGTGATTGTTTTGTACAAATGCTTTAGTGTTTTATAAAGTCATCATCTAAGTCAGGGGTGTCAAACTCAGTTCCTGGAGGGCCACAGCCCTGTAGAGTTTAGCTTCAACCCTAATTAAACACACCTGATCCAACTAATCAAGTCCTTCAGGGTTACAGGTGCATCTCATTAAATTAGAATGTCATGGAAAAGTTCAGTTATTTCAGTAATTCAACTCAAATTGTGAAACTCGTGTATTAAATAAATTCAATGCACACAGACTGAAGTAGTTTAAGTCTTTGGTTCTTTTAATTGTGATGATTTTAGCTCACATTTAACAAAAACCCACCAATTCACTATCTCAACAAATTAGAATATGGTGACATGCTAATCAACTCAAAACACCTGCAAAGGTTTCCTGAGCCTTCAAAATGGTCTCTCAGTTTGGTTCACAAGGCTACACAATCATGGGGAAGACTGCTGATCTGACAGTTGTCCAGAAGACAATCGTTGACACCCTTCACAAGGAGGGTAAGCCACAAACATTCATTGCCAAAGAAGCTGGCTGTTCACAGAGTGCTGTATCCAAGCATGTTAACAGAAAGTTGAGTGGAAGGAAAAAGTGTGGAAGAAAACGATGCACAACCAACCGAGAGAACCGCAGCCTTATGAGGATTGTCAAGCAAAATCGATTCAAGAATTTGGGTGAATTTCACAAGGAATCCTCTTGTGGGTCTTACCTGGGCTAAGGAAAAGAAGAACTGGACTGTTGCCCAGTGGTCCAAAGTCCTCTTTTCAGATGAGAGCAAGTTTTGTATTTCATTTGGAAACCAAGGTCCTAGAGTCTGGAGGAAGGGTGGAGAAGCTCATAGCCCAAATTGCTTGAAGTCCAGTGTTAAGTTTCCACAGTCTGTGATGATTTGGGGTGCAATGTCATCTGCTGGTGTTGGTCCATAGTGTGTTTTTTGAAAACCAAAGTCACTGCACCCGTTTACCAAGAAATTTTGGAGCACTTCATGCTTCCTTCTGCTGACCAGCTTTTTAAAGATGCTGATTTCATTTTCCAGCAGGATTTGGCACCTGCCCACACTGCCAAAAGCACCAAAAGTTGGTTAAATGACCATGGTGTTGGTGTGCTTGACTGGCCAGCAAACTCACCAGACCTGAACCCCATAGAGAATCTATGGGGTATTGTCAAGAGGAAAATGAGAAACAAGAGACCAACAAATGCAGATGAGCTGAAGGCCACTGTCAAAGAAACCTGGGCTTCCATACCACCTCAGCAGTGCCACAAACTGATCACCTCCATGCCACGCCGAATTGAGGCAGTAATTAAAGCAAAAGGAGCCCCTACCAAGTATTGAGTACATATACAGTAAATGAACATACTTTCCAGAAGGCCAACAATTCACTAAAAATGTTTTTTTTTAATTTTTTTTTTTTTTTTTTTTTTTTTTTTTTATTGGTCTTATGAAGTATTCTAATTTGTTGAGAATTTGTTAAATGTGAGCCAAAATCATCACAATTAAAAGAACCAAAGACTTAAACTACTTCAGTCTGTGTGGATTGAATTTATTTAATACACGAGTTTCACAATTTGAGTTGAATTACTGAAATGAACTTTTCCATGACATTCTAATTTATTGAGATGCACCTGTATTTGAAAACCGCATGGTTTGTGTGTTTGAGCAGGGTTGGAACTAAAGGAACTGAGTTTGACACCCCTGATCTAAGTCAAAAGTCTTTGTAGACACTTGCAGTGTAGCTGTGAAACTTGAAAAAAAATGTTGAAGTGGTCTAGAAAGTATTACATTTCAGTTCAGTTCTGTTTTCTATTCATTTCCTCCCTCCATATTAATTTCTAGCTGGGAGCTGTGGAGCATCTCTGACTGCACCCACTGGAAACTTCACCTCTCCTCATTTTCCTAGTTTCTATCCTCCCTTGGTCGACTGCAACTGGAACATCAATGTAAGCCTCACATGACCGTTTCACTTTTCTTTGTTTACCAACAGAGAGAACTCGTGTTTTGAAATTAATGGAATATTTCAGGATTTCTTCATTTGTTGTACTATCCATTCTTCATATGTTGTTTTTTTAATTATTATTTTCTTTCTACAGGGAAACACAAAAGCAGATGTTAGGCAAAATATATATTTAAATGAATACTTTTTTTTTAGTAAGACTGCCTAAAATTGAACAAAAGTGAGAGTAAAGACTTATATATTATTACATTAGATTTAAAAAAAAAAAAAAATTCATATAAACACTGTTCTTTTGAATTTTCTGTTAATCAAAGAATTCTGAAAAAAAAAGTATCACAGTTTCCCAAAAATATTAAGCAGAACAACTGTTTTTAACATTAATAATAATCAGAAATGTTTCTTGAGCACCAAATCAGCATCTTTGAATGATTTCTGAAAGGATCATGTGACAAGACTAGAGTAATGATGCTGAAAATTCAGCTTTGCATCATAGGAATAAATTACATTTTACAATATAATACAAATCAGTTCCTTTAAATTGTAATAATATTTCACAGTTTTTGCTGTATTTTTATCAAATAAATGAAGTTTTGCTGAGCATAAGAGACTTATTTCAGAAACATTAACAAATCTTACTGACCCCAAAGTTTGGAACAGTAGTGTATGTATTTTAAGTAAATATGTGGCTAATAATAATTCAGCTAATAATAATTCAAATTTTGGCCTTCAGAAGCCTTGAAATATAGTGCATAAGTTTAGAGTACATTTATGTAGAGCAGTTCATGCATTCTATCTACATCTCATTTTGTGTTTCACAAAAGAAAGTAATATAGAATTGGAACAGTATGATAGTGAGTAAATGAAGAAAACATTTTTTGTATTTGAATGAACTACTTTTGACTAGCAAATTTTTTTCGATTCTGTCATTAGGCTGTTTTATTATTGATTTATGTCTTTTTGAAAATAACCCTGAACACCATTGTGTGTATTCTGCAGGTTGCTGCTGGCAGAAAGATAAAGATCGAGTTCAATATGTTCCGTGTGAAAGAGCCGGGGGTGGACACTAGCAGCTGTCACAAAGACTTCATAGAGGTTCTAGGTAAAAAGTAAGTTTTGTCATCTGTCCTGCCATGCCAGCCAGAAAGATATCCCCCATTATTTCTTGTCAGCTTCCTGATAGTCTGTGAAATAAAATGGCATAAGGCCCAAAAAATAAATATGATGTTAATTTAGCTGAAAACCATCTGCAGTAGTCTGTTGCCAATTCATTATTGGTTTTCTTAGCCTTTGTTGTATTAACACTTCATTCCTTCCTCCATTTTTTTAAGGTTTTGTGGAGAGAAACGTAGACTTGTTCTCTCTAGCGCCACCAATACCTTGGAAGTGAAGTTCCATTCAGATGAATCCTACACTGATAAGGGATTCAGGATCACTTACACCGCCTTTGACCCTGTAAACCGTACGTAAGCCCAGTGTTTCAATATGGCCAGCCAAATGCAGTGATGAAATTTTGAATCGGGACCATTTAAAACCAACAGATCACATTATTCTGTCATTAGAACTCTATTTCACTTCTCCTTTGTGTTGAGTTCTGGCTGTCTTCCTGTTTTTACCCTTATGAATTTCATCTCCAGCTTGCCCTGGTCAGTTTGCGTGCACCTCAGGCTACTGCATCAAAAAAGAGCAACACTGTGACGGGTGGAACGACTGCGAAGACATGAGTGATGAGAAAAACTGCCGTAAGTCTCATCCCTGTCAGGATTTTGCTAAATTTAATTTAAACCTTTAGATTCGATTAGCTCTGTCCAATGGGATACTGATGTGGAATGACAGGAAGATGAATTCAAAATTCAAATTCAAAGACAGAATTCAAACACTATTCAGTATACATACATACATGCATACATATACTGTGTGTGTATGTATGTGTATACACACATACATACATACACATCTCATTTGTAATTCACTTTGGATAAAAGCATCTGCTAAATGACTAAATGTAATATAATGTTTTATATATACACACAGTGCACAGCATAAATGAGTACACTCCCTCTAAAACTTAACAAATTCAGCAATTACTCTTTACTTAGGTGACATGTTAGGGTTCTTTGGAGATATAATGTTCCAACAAGCCTGCTTGATCAATTACCAAAGAAGAATGTCAAAATTATTCAGCAAAATACGATTTTCTTATCAAAGTGATAAAATGTTGTTTTGCAAAAGTGAGTACACCCTCCTGAAAGTTACTAAATAAAACTAAAAAAAAAAAAAAAAAGTGTATAGGTTTAAGACTATTTTTGATCAACAGGTAAGTATATTGAACCAAAACGTTTAAAGACAAGTAATTTCCTGACAATTAAAAGTGTTATATAGCCCACTGAATCATACTCGGACTTAATGCTGGCAGCTGTGGAACCACTTGGGAGAGAATTTCTTAGCATAAAAGAGGACAATGGTACAAGAGGAATACCAAATTATTGTTTTAAGTGTGAAAATATAGCAGAAGTACCACCGACATTCAAAAACAACAGACTTGTGACAAGGCTCCTGAAATAATCAGGTCTTCACTTTAAGTTTTCAATTAGCGATGAGTGAATTTTTGCTAGAAAAAGAGCGGGAGAAATAACATGCAAGTGTCTCAGAGCCGGAAAACGTTATGAAAAGAGTGACACTTTATCTCACAGAGTATGACGCAGCTTGCAGAAGTATCATGCATGGTTGTTGTCACCACTAGAATTACCTACTGTAGCCAAAGCAAAATAAACTCATTTAACCTCTTCCAAGGCCCATATTTACAAAATAGAGACTTCTGGGAATCCATACTCTGGTCTCAAGAGACCAAGTCAATCATTTCGGATCCAAAAGCATCCAAAATGTTCTGGTGTTGCTAGAGGAGGAGTACAGTGAGAAGTGCTTGGTACCCACAGTGACGTTCAGTGGTAGTAAAGCTCTTATATAGGGATGAATGAGTGCTGAAGGTGTGAGGGAGTTGTGCTTTATCAATGCTGTCATGAATTCACACACCACTGTGTGATGTAATACAAAAACTTGAAACAGAAGATGCTACCCTCCCCTCATTCCCTGCATTATTGGCCATTTTTTCAGCATGACAATGAAGATATTAATTCTTCCAAGGTGAAAATCCTTCAGTGAACATGTATTTCACTCAATCTTAACGCGCTTGAGCAGCTGTGGGGGATTCTGTAGAGACGAGCTGAGCAAAACTCCCCATTAAAGACCAGAACATTTAAGGAGGTTGTCCTCCAGGAGTTAAACAGGACAGATGTGAAAATTTGTCATGAACTTGTACACTCAGTGCCAGGGTCAGAGCAGTATACTTAAAGTTCTGGAGGACATACTAAGTACTAGAATATTATACATTTGCTGAATTAAATCTAGGGTGTACTCATTTCTCCAATCCTTCATTTAAACAAAATTGGCTAATTTACTTATCTTACAGAAAATATTGGCATACATTTTGTTTATTAAGTATATGTTTAATACATTTCAATTTTGCCATCTTTCCTTAAATTATATTAGTGATCATTAAGAAAATACATCTTTTATATTTATTCATGTAATAAATATAAAAGATATTTATTCATATCTGCATGCACGTCCATGTATAACGATTTTCATAGCTATGTGAAAATAAATGTATAAATGGAGCAGTTCATTGTTGGTGCTGAGCTGATCTGAATGAGAGAGAGAGAGAGAGAGATGCAGAGCATGTGCAGAGCAGGGCGACGCGAAGAAAGAACAGTATTAGGAACCGCTGCTTTAGAACATTCATTTTGAAACTTGTGAATCCATTAGAATCGTTAGAAGACAGAATCGCAATTCATACAGTATATGAATAGATTTTTACTTGCACCCCTAGTTTTCTTCCTCTTCTCTAAAGCAGCGCAGCATGACCTCGCCCCCTTCGTTGCATGTTCCTGGGGGCGGGGGTTTATCTGGGTTTATGCTGTCACTAACCCAGGAATTATTTTGTTGTATTCCCTTACCAACCATTCGCTGTAGGCGATGCTATGCTAATTCTGTAAAAGACAATTTCTCCTTTTGCAATGAACTTTGAGCTTCATAACTTTGCAGATGTTGTTTATGCGCACACAGCTACATTACACACTAACAAAAGTTAAAAAGGTGAAATCGTATTATATGACCCCTTTAAAGTATGTTCATTTAATACTCAATACTTGGTCAGGGCTCCTTTAGCACAAATGACAGCATCAGTGAGGTGTGGCATGGAAGCGATCAGCCTGTGGCACTTCTGAGGCACTATTGAGCCTTCAGCTCGTCTGGTTTGTTGGATCGACTGTTTCTCATCTTTCTCTTGAAAATATCCCATAGATTCTATATGGAGTTCAGGTCAGGCATGTTGGCTGGCCAATCAAGCACAGTAATATCATGGTCAGCAAACCACTTGGAAGCAGTTTTGGCACTGTGGGCAGGTGCTAAAGTCCTGCTGGAAAAGGAAATCAGCATCTCCATAAAGTGTGTCATAAGATGGAAGCATAAAGTGCTTCAAAATCTCCTGATAGACGGCTGCATTGACTTTGGACTTGATAAAACACAATGGACCAACACCAGCAGACATCACGCCACCCCAAATCATCACTGACTTCGGAAAATTCACACTGGACTTCAAGCAACTTGGATTCTGTGCCTCTCCAGTCTTCCTCCAGACTCCAGACCTTGATTTCCAAATGAAATTCAAAATTTACTTTTATCTGAAAAGAGGACTTTGGACCACTGAGCAACAGTCCAGTTCTTTTTCTGCTTAGCCCAGGTAAGATGCTTCTGACGTTGTTGCAGTTTCAGAAGTGGCTTGGTAGCCCTTTTCCTGAAGACATCTGAGCGTGGGACTCTTGATGCACTGACTCCAGCTTCAGTCCACACCTTGTGAAGCTCTCCTGAGTGTTTGAATTGGCTTTGCTTGACAGTATTCTCAAGCTTGCGGTCATCCCTGTTGCTTGTGCACCTTTTCCTACCCAATTTCTTCCTTCCAGTCAGCTTTGCATTTAATATGCTTTGATACAGCACTCTGTGAACAGCCACCCCTTTCAGTAATGACCTTCTGTGACTTACTCTCTTTGTGGAGGGTGTCAATGATTGTCTTCTGGACCATTGCCAAGTCAGCAGTCTTCCCCATTATTGTGGTTTCAAAGAACAAGAGATAGCCGGAATTTAAACTGTAGGGATGGTCATTTAATGAAATTCAAATGTAAATATTCTAATATTTTGAGATACTGGACTTTTGACTTTCATGAGCTGTAAGCTGTAATCTTCAAAATTAAAACAAAAAAACTTTAGTTTTTTTTTTTTTTTTTTTTTTGTTTTTTTAATGGTGGGTTTTTGTGCAGTTGGATAGAGCAGTGCTGATTGGGGAGAATGGCCGGAGGTGTGCTCACTCTATTAGTTAGTAAGACTGCCACTCAAGGCTGTCACGCATATGCTCTGGAACAGAGTAATATCGCGTCCACATCGCAGGCTTTGCGATTAGAAAATCGCAATTTCTCAAATCGCGATTTCGATGCAATTTCGATTAATCGCACAGCCCTACTGTCCGGTGCGTTGAAATTGGCCGTATACCTCAAGCGTGTAACGGAAACGTTACGCCCCTTCCCATGTTGTGATGCCGTGTCCCGGCCTTTTTACAGTCTACGGTCCTGGCACAACGAGACTAAAACAATAAAACCCGCTATAAACGAGGCATTTGTTGCATTCAGTGAGGACATAATTACTGATTATAATGACTTGTACGGTATTTTTACGCGTTGCGCCGCGTAAACGTTACACCATGTCTGCATTTGTGATCGCAGAAACGCAAAACAAGCAATACTCTACACAGCTCAAAACTCGCGTTTGAATAGTCAGTAGCAAATTCTTTAAATATCGAAATGTACTTACAGGCTGTGAGTCAGAAGCACCAGACTGTCCTTGCGTTGGAATTGCTGTTCACAGCCATTCATAGTGTTCACATTGTAGGCTACTCTCTCCCAGGTTCAGGAAATAGTCCTCCGTAAAATGCGCTGCACACACTCGAATATTTGCGTTGTACTGTTCTGGAACAGTGTTGTAAATATAATTTAACCACTGATTTCTAGTTGTGTACTTCATTTGGAAGGCCAAACAAAGTACTTTCGCTTTCACAACGAAACACACAGTATCTCCACGACATGGCAGCGGCAGCAACAATACTACAGCGAGAATAAAAGTTACGCCTTCTTTCATTCCGTATACATTTGGGAGGTGTTATGCAAATCTTCCCACACGGTGACGTAGACGTGGGGGCGTGTTTGAATGAGCCATTTTAGGGGGGCGTGGCAGAGTCTTAACTTTTATAAAGAATATCTCTTTGGTTTTGAGACTTTAGTCTTTGCAACTTTAGGGATCTTATCTATGCACAAACAGCTTGTAACACTCCAAAGAGAAAGGAAAACTTGAAATAGCATCATATGACCCCTTTAAACTGAATGGACAGTAGCAGTTTTACTGGTAATTTTACAGTTTTACTCATTGTTTTGAAATGTACAGGACATTATAAAAAAACATTAACACTAAAATTGTATAATTTTAAATAATAGTATAATATTTTTGTATGTATTATGTTAAATATTGTAGATTAAATATAATATTTGACATTTACGTAAATTCTAGGTGTTTTTGGTTTATAAAATGAACAATTTACATTATAGGCGGTATTTCAAACATCAGTTCTTTAGATCATCTAATGCTTCTGGAAATATTTTACATGTTGAATGAAAGCATGGTTATGTTTAATTGAAAATCAAGTGCAAGTTCTACTACATTAACTTCAGATTTGCATTATAATTTTGCATCTTGTTTGCTGCAAGTAACCAGTAAACTTTTTTTTTTTTTTTTTTTACGTTTTGATGAGTATTTAAATTGTACCAATAATTGATAAAGTTAGATGATGTTTCAGATAAATTTTATGTTAACACATTATTCACTTGAATGTGTTTTGTGTTTCAGGCTGTGATGACGGACAGTTCACTTGCAGTAATGGCCTGTGTAGGCCTCAGTACTTTGTGTGTGACAGAGTGAATGACTGTGGTGACAATAGTGATGAGGAACATTGTGGTGAGTTTCTCCTATTACATTTTAAGTAGCATGTATTTATATTAGCATTTGCCTTTCAGGAAGTTAATTTAAATGAAGCAAAATACATTTAAGGATATACTGAGTACTGACAGACAAGCAGTGGCAGGTGTTTTATCTCCACAAAGTGAGAACTTATGTTAAACTTACTTTGAACTCTGACATTTCTCTGGAGAACTTCAACATATTTAAGACTTGCTTCATTGTGCCATACTTTAAAAAGCCACTTTGGTTTTTGCCTTTGAAGAACACTTGACAAGCTTTTGTTTTGGTGTTCCTCCTAGATTGTGGCAGAGCCGAGGAAAGGTGTGGGGACGGTGCCTGCATCCCACAAGAATTTAAATGTGATGGGAAAAATGATTGTGCTGATGGCAGTGATGAGGTCTCTTGTGCAGCAGGTGAGTGGATTTAACTTTGACTTACTACTCAGATCTGCTTTTCCATAGAGCTTATCACCAGGTTAATCTAGTTTTTGTAAGCTTATGTGCATTGAATATACCTATTCACAAGCAACAAACTAACTTGAGTTTTGTCATGGCATCATAGGTGTCACTTGAAAGCAAATCAAAATGAATAAAATAAAATTATAATGTAATATAATATTAAATAAAATAGATAAATAAGATAAAATAAAATAAAGCTGGGTCCAATGTAAGGAAATGGGGAAAAGTGGAGAAAATGCAACAGGACACAAAATTTAATTAGTTAATATAGGCCATATATAATTATAGTCAATATAATTATAACTTATAAATGTAAAATATTTTGATTACTCAAAAATGGATTAACTTGTATTTATATATGAGATTGTGCTAACTTATAATGAAAATATTGTTACAATAGAAAAAAATGAATGGTCCTAAAAATATTATTATTTATTTACTTTGCACAAAACATAATGTCCCTTTTTTCTTTGAGGTAAGCATTAGACATTTTCATGGTGAGATTAACATACGCAGGTCTTGATTTATTCACAAATACATAAAATATTAAACACTTATAATGCTTTCTATTGTTGGGCTGGATGTTCATTTGCAGTGAGATTTGCAACTATCCTACATGTCTGTAGTTTAGGGTCTCTAATGTCCAAAAGTTTGTTAGATAAAAATGAAAAGTTTGTTGTCACAATAAATAGCCATTCACTGAAATGGTGACTTAAAATATTTAGAGGTTTCGGATGTTTGTGGATGTTTTAAATGTAACTTTAATCAGACAGCAATTTTGATCATTTTCTTAAACATTTTCTGCTGGCTTGAAGTGTTTCTCCACTTCTGCAGATGTTAAACTGACATGCATTAATATCTTCAACTGGATACTGAGTACCATTAATTCATGTGACAATTAACCTGCTTTTAATATGCAAAATAGACACTTGTGAGGAATATCTTTAACACTTGAAATGGTAGTGAAATCCCATGTTTTTGCTTTATTCTGCTGTGTACAAACTTCTTTACCGCCCACTCTTTCTATCTCAAAGTTGTTCATTTGTTTTTGTATCCTTCAGCAGAGATAAGTGACCTATCCCACAATCAATAGGCCTGATCAATACACTGGCTCTTGTATCGCCATGAACTAGGTGTAGGTCTTTGATGATGAAAAGAAGCTGCACTTGATGTTTTATTCCCCTCATTTACCTCAAGTTTTACTTTCCCTATACTCTCTTCCTCTCTTAGCGGCTGGTATCTGCAATGATTTCTCCTTCAAGTGTAAAAACAAGCAGTGTGTAAACAAAGTGAATGCAGAGTGTGATTGCGAACAGGACTGCTCAGATGGTTCAGATGAACAGGGATGTGGTAAGTAACATTTTTGAATATATATATTTTTATAGTCTGTGTGTTGCATAGTAACTGGCCCTTTTTTGCACAATATTAAGATCTTTTTGATTAAATCTCAACTGTGCTGGTATTCAGAACAACAGCACCGTTGCTCATGCCTAATAATATAATTTAACTGTAGTGCTCAGTTGGGTATTTCAGTTGTTTTACAAAATAATCTCAAATGTGGTTTATCTAATCATAATCAGGAGTAAGTATCTCTTGTTATATTCGATTTGCTGTTTGGAGTAATTTATTTTCTGCTCAAGTGTTACATAATGTGAAGCTACACTAATGCTAGATTTATCATTTATCTGTTATAAATGTACTTTAGATGAAGTACCTTTTTCAAAGTATTTAATTCACTGTTGAATAAAAAGGCATTGCCAGTTAATTATAAACTATATATACATATATACATGTATATATTAGTGCTGAGCAACGATTAAAATTTTTAATGGCGATTAATCACATGGTTTTCTGAGATTTAATTGCATTATGCACAAAATTCAATAAGGAATTCAAAAGTAGTGTATTGTGGACTTTTTTCATTTAAAATGACTGCTATATGAACAAAAGTGCAATAACATTTGGTTTGCAAACACTTTAAACAAATAAGGTGCTTTTACAGCAGTATTCCTTTTACATTGTAGCTTGTAAATCTGAACTTATAACATTAATGTAATCAAATTAAATAGAAAACCAAAGCTATTTGCCACTGCCAGGGCATTAACGTTTTTATAGAAAATATTTTATAGTTTGTTACAGAAAAACAAGTTATGCTCAGAGTCCAGAGCCTCGATCATAACATTATAACAGGCACCTTCCGAGTACAGACATGCACTATCGTGGGACCCAACACTTGATGGGCGAGTGCGGGTGCGGGCGGGTAGACACTCGTGTGTGCGGGATGCGGGAGAATAAGGGTGTACTCACACTAGGCAATCTTAACTGTGCCCGAGCGCGTTTGACCCTCAAAGCCCTGTTCGTTTGACTAGTGTGATCGCTCCGTGCCGTGCTCGGGTGCGGTTCGTTTAGCCGTCCCTGGCTCGGTTGAAGGAGGTGGGCCAGAGCGCATGTAGTGACGGAGCGCTGAATTTCTGATACGTGCAGCATGATTGCATGAACCATTTCTGAGCGGCAAAAGTGATAGATCTGTAAAGCAATATATTGTGATAGGGCCGTGTTTTACCGCGTCCCAAACGACTCAAAATAATAAACCACAAAGTTAACAAATCGATGCACTCCACTGTGCTGAGCGAGAGCGCTTCTCTGCTGTCTTCACGTGCTATCGGAAACTTCTTATTTCCAATTTATGAAGTCGTGAGCGCTGCTGGCGCACCCCAAATGCTTTCATTGGTTGAGACGTGTGGTGACGCCCATCCCAAGCCAGAACTGATCAACATCCCACCCATCCTGTGACCCATGGTTTGTCTGTATGTGTATTCAGAGCCAGTGAGCAACGGACTTTCAAAATAATAAAAGAACTGCGTTAACGTGCGATAAAATAATTGTCGGCGTTACCAACAATACCAACAATTCTGACCGTGTGTGTATGTATGTGTGTGTGTGTGTGTATATATATATATATATATATATATATATATATATATATATATATATATATATATATATATATATATATATATATATATATATATATATATATATATATATATACATACACGCATGCATACACACACACACACATACATACACACATACATACACATATACACACACACACACACACGTGGTCAGAATTGTTGGTACCCTTGTTAAATATGACCAAAAAAAGGCTGTGAAAATAAACCTGCATTATTAACCCTTCATTGAACTAAAACAATTGAAAATGGGGGGAAATCTTATTATGAAATAAATGTGTTTCTCAAATACACGTTAGACACAATTATTGGTACCCCTAAAAATTCTTATGAGTAAAATATCTGTGAAGTATATTCCCATTCATATTTACAATTTTGAGCACACCAGGGTGATTATGAACATAAAATTATCCAGTCATGGCTACCTGTTTCACAGAAATATAAATAGGAGGGAAAACAAAGGCCAAATTCCCTTAATCATCCATCACAATAAGAAAATCCAAAGAATATATTTCTGATGTGCAGCAAAATTTGAGCTTCCCAAATTAGAAAGTGACTTTAAAAAAAGAGCCCTAGCAGTGAAAATTCCTATTTCCACCATCAGGGCAATAATTAAGAATTTCCAATCAACAAAATGTTATGAATCTGCCTGGAAGAGGACATATGTCTATATCGTCCTAATGCACGGTGAGAAGGAGCGTTTGAGAGGCTAAAGACTCTCCAAGGACCACAGCTGGAGAATTGCAGAAAATAGTTGAGTCTCAGGGTCAGAAAACCTTAAAAAAAAAAATCAAACCTACACCACATCTACACCACATGTTGTTTGGGAGGGTTCCAAGAAAACAAATCAAGAAAATGCTCTCATGCAAAAACAATCTCCAGCATTTTCAGTTTTCAGACACGACTGGAACTTCTAATGGGACTGGCTTCTATGGTCAGATGAAACTAAAATATTAGCTTTTTCAGCAGCAAACACTCAAGATGGGTTTGGTGTGAACAGGGATAAAAAGTACCCCATGTGTACAATGAAATATACTGCTGTATTTTTGATGTTGTGGGCCTATATTTCTCCTGGAGGTCCTGGACATCTTGTTTAGACACATGGCATCATGGATTCTATCAAATACCAACAGATAAAAAATGAATAAGTGACTGACTCTGTTAGAAATCTTATAATGGGCCATGTTTGGATCTTCCATCCGTACAATAATCCAAACCCAAACCTCAAAAACAACACAAAAATGGGTCACTGAGCACAAAACCAAGCTTCTTCTATGGCCATTCCAGTCCTCTGACCTGAACCCTATAGAAAATGAGTGGGGTGAACTGAAGAGAAGAAGCACCGTCATGGAGCTGGGAATCTAAAGGGTCTGGAGTGATTCTGGATGAAGGAATGGTCTCTGATCTCTTGTCAGGTGTTCTCTAACCTCATCAGGCATTATAGGAGAAAACTCAGAGCTGTTAAACTGGCAAATGGAGGTTTCAAAAAGAACTGAATAAAAGGGTATCGTTAATTATGCCCAATGTGTATTAGAGAAAAACATTTATTTCATAATGATATTTCCCCCCATTTTAAATTCTTATTCTCCAATGAAAGGTTAGATTCTGACCACGTGTGTGTGTGTGTGTGTGTATATATATATATATTCTGGTTTATATATATATATATATATATATATATATATATATATATATATATATATATATATATATATATATATATATATATATATAAACCACTGATGTTGGTGGTTTGTAGCAAAATAGCTATATTATAATTAGGGATGAACAATTAATCTGCTCAATAAGAGTTATCTGCATTCTTTTTTTTAATTAATTATTTAGCAAATATTGGACATTTAAATTTAATAAGATATAGATCATCATCTTGTACTAATTTAAAGGCACACCAATTGTGGCAAAGATTTATCCCTTGACAACACAGTCTTAAAGAGAGATTTTCCCTTTAAGATTACAGAGCTGTATGCAAATATGCTATTTTTTATTTATTCATTAGTTTTAATTGTGTCTGCAGTTGACTATAGCAAAGATAAAACGTACAACTTTTAATAATTTCTTTGAGATGCACAGTAAAAATTTCAGAAAACTCTTTTGTACAACCAAATTAATTGTTAAAATCCATTTGTTATAACTGTATTTAGTGTTTTAATTTGAAAGTAATATAGATGTATAATGTTTCATAATAAGTGTATATGCAAATACAATTATCAGCATGAACTTTAGGTCATACTGCCCACCTTTAGTGTTTTTATTGCATAATCATTTGAGGATAATGAGCTTCCTAGTGTGTTTTCACTAGCTTTAGAAACAATTGTAATTTCCAGAAGTTGCTGCATCATCAACAATGTGGTAATTAGTGTAAAAAAAAAAATCATATCAGAGCCCTAAGCCATTATACTTTTTTTATGAAACCTTACAAGACTTTATTCTTCTTTTATAGGCCTCAGGGTTGCTAGTTTCTTTTTCCTTCCTCATTGTGTTTTTATCAGCCAGCACGGTTCGTTCCTCTAAATATCTGCCTTGTTATGATTCTGCTTGAGTCCCGCTAAAGGCCGACGGTCCTGTGAGTCAGAGCAGAAGTTACGAGAAACTCGCCATCTTTCAGTGCAAACAGTCTTGCAGTTAGCCCTCTGATCTTCTCCCTGCTGGTCTTGTTCAAGACCCCCCCATCACCTCTCATCTCAGCATGCCAAAGCTAGCCCTTCCATTGTCTTCCTTGCAGTCTTTATGTTTGAACCATTCCTACAATTTGGTTTCAGACTGTGGAGTCCGGCCATACAAGCACAACCGTATTGTGGGTGGGCAGAATGCAGATGTGGGTGAATGGCCGTGGCAGGTCAGTCTACATTTCCAGACCAGCGGACACGTTTGCGGCGCCTCAATCATCTCCAACAAATGGCTGCTGTCCGCTGCCCACTGCTTCATCCAGTCTGATTCAGCGTGAGTCAGTTTATTCCATCTCTGCACGGCTGTTTTTATTTTTCTCTGCTTAATTTAGCTGTAATTGATGATAATTTATCATAGACATCATTTAGACATTAACTAAGTATCTTTCTCCATTCGCTTTGTGCTCAAACATCCTCCAACATCTGCGCTCTGTGTTGGATCAAAGCCTAAGCTTGTATTTATTTTCATTGGCCAGCAGGTGGAGCACAAGACATGCAATACAATCATACTTTACCTTGATAAATGATTGCAACATGTTTCTGAGACTGAAACACTAAAGCTGAATTGAAAAATAATTCACTCTCTTGAGCTATGGCTTCAGCATGAAATCAAAATCGACCCCATTTACTTTCTTAATAAACATTTCTGGTCTTATTGTGAATGATATACATCGATGCACAAATGTTTGTGATTTTAATCTTTCATCAAAATGTAATAACCTGTTCCACCTCTGAAATGACTTTGCAATTCGGCTGAAATCACCAAGCCCTCTTATTTTTCAGTCCCTCTTCATATAGTCCTATAAACACAGCTTTTCACAATCCTGCCCAGTGCACATACTTTTTTTTTTTTCATTGAATCTTCTGATTTCTTGTCAGCTTTCATAACCTTTTCCTAGCTTTTTGGCGTTTCAGTGAATTTTAAACAATTGTAAAATCCAGATGTTAATGGCAATGTGGTAATTAGTGTAAAAGTTCACATTTCCTCAGATTTCCTGTCAAATTACAGATTTTAAATCTATTTGAATGCCATTTCATATTGGCCTTTCAAAACAACTAACCTCCAAAACAACATTGTGTAGATTGTCTCTTCCAACAACCTCAAATTAGATATTTATATAAGCAAATACAATTATCAGATTATTTGTATAACAATTTAGTTGTAACATCCGCCTCTAGTGTCTTTATTATATAATCATTTGAAGATAATAAGCTTCCCAGTGTGCTTTAACAAGCTTTTGGTGTTTCAATGAATTTAAAACCAATTATCAAGTGTGGAAATTTACTTGTCTTTAGATTTTTTGATTTATAATGGTTCGAACACCATTTCATGTTGATCTTTCAAAACATCTGATTTAAACGACTTGCCTCCAAAACAACATTGTGTTTATCGCCAACAGCTACAAAATGATATCCAACTGGCTGACGTACAGTGGTCTGCGGGACCAGAACATCCAGGACTCTGTTCAGAAGCGCACTTTGAAGAACATCATCACCCACCCGAACTACGACCCAATGTCCTACGATTATGACATCTCACTGCTGGAACTGAGCCAGCCATTGAACTTCACCAACACTGTGCATCCCATCTGCCTTCCAGCGCCAACTCACGTCTTCTCGGCCGGTAGTACCTGCTTTGTTACGGGCTGGGGCACGCTCCGAGAGGGAGGTGAGACAGCTTGTGTGCCTGAGGGCTGCCCTTTGCGTTTGGAGTTCCTTTTTTCTATGAGATACTTTGGAATTTTACCTCACAAGTTTGACATTTATCAATCCCATGTCTCAATGTCACTTTTAACACAAGTTTTGTTATAAGATTTTGTGGAAGCACATAACTAATTGTAATCAACCTTTCAAACACCCATAATAAGTAAAGGCTCTTTGCTATTAGATTCGTTCTCATAGGACTAATGTTTTATGTATGTGTTGTAGGAAGTGTTGCACAAATCTTGCAGAAAGCAGAAGTAAAGGTGATTAATGATACAGTATGCAACATGGTGACTGAAGGTCAGGTGACCTCTAGAATGATGTGTAGCGGCTACCTTATTGGAGGTGTGGATGCTTGTCAGGTAAAAACTTTTATTTATTTATTTATTTTATTTTTATTTATTTATTTTTTTTATGAAAACACACTGAATCTTTTTTTTTTTTTTTCTCATTCACTTGCAATATACAGTGCCCTCCACTAATATTGGCACTCTTGGTAAATATGAGCAAAGGTGGCTGTGAAAATAAATCTGCATTGTTTATCCTTTTGATCTTTCATTCAAAAAAATTCACAAAATTCTAACCTATCATTGAAGTAAAACAATTGAAAGTGGGGGGAAATCTCATTGTGAAATAAATGCTTTCTCTAGTTCATACTGGCCACAATTATTGGCACACAATTATTGCAACGTCCTTTTCCCAAGATAGCAGCCCTGAGTTTTCTCCTATAATGCCTGAAGAGTTTGGAGAACACCTGATAAGAGATCAGAGACCATTCCTTCATCCAGAATCACTCCAGACCCTTCAGATTCACAGCTCCATGTTGGTGCTTCTCCTCTTTAGTTCACCTCACTCATTTTTTGTAGGGTTCAGGTCAGAGGACAGGGACAGCCATGGCAAAAGATTCATTTTGTGCTCAGTGATCCATTTTTGTGTTGATTTTGATGTTTGTTTTGGATTACTGTCCTGGTGGAAGATCCAAACACGGCCCATTATAAGATTTCTAACAGAGGCAGTCAGGTTTTGATTTTTTATCTGTTGGTATTTGATAGAATCCATGATGCCATGCATCTGAACAAGATGTTCAAGTCCTCTGACAGAAAAACAGGCCCACAATATTAAAGATCCAGCAGTATATAACCGTGGACATGGGCTTTTTATCCCTGTTTGTACTAAACTCATCTGGTGGGTTTGCTGCCAAAAAGCTCTTTTTTCAGTTTCATCTGACCACAGAAGCCAGTGCCATTTGAAGTTCCAGTCGTGTCTGACAACTGAATTTGCTGGAGTTTGTTTTTGGATGAGTGAGGAGAATTTTCCTTGAAACCCTCCCGAACAACATGTGGTGATGTAGGGGATGTTTGACATATATATTTTTTTAGGTTTCTGACCCTAATACTCAACTAATCTCTGCAATTCTCCAGCTGTGGTTCTTGGAGAGTCTTTGGCCACTCAAACTCTCCTCCTCACCGTGCATTAAGACGATATAGACACACGTCCTCTTCCAGGCAGATTTTTAACATCTTTAGTTGATTGGAACCTCTTAATTATTACCCTGGTGGTGGAAATGTGGATTTTCAATGCTTTAGCTTTTGTCTTACAGCAACTTTCTATTTTGTGATGCTCAACAATCTTGTTCTGCACATCAGAACTTTATTGTTTGGTTTTACTCCTTGTGATGGATGATTAAGGGAATGTGGCCTTTGTTTTCTTTATATTTATAATCCTTTGGAACAGGAAGTCATAGCTGGACAATTTTATGCTCCTAGTCTCCCTGGTATGCTAACAAAAATGTAAATATGAATGGGAATATACTTCAGAGATATTTTACTCATAAGAATTTCCAGGGGTGCCAATAATTGTGACATAATTGTGGCCAACATGCATTTGAGAAAAACATTTATTTTATCATGAGATTTTTCTCCCCACTTTCAATTGTTTTACTTCAATGATAGGTTAGAATTTTGTGAATTTTTTTTTTTTTTTAAATGAAAGATCAAAAGGATAAACAATGCAGATTTATTTTCCCAGCCACCTTTGCTCAGATTTACCAAGAGTGCCAATATTAGTGGAGGGAACTGTATCAGATGTTTTTTTTAATTTATTTTTTATTTTTTATTTTTTTTGCAAAGTGACTTTGGACTGTCAGGTCAAAATTCTTTTTTTTTTTTTTTTATCATGAAGTAAAATAATGTGAATAATTATATTAATAACCAAAACATTAATATAATTAATCTTTCTTGCACATACAGAACACTGCGCAAAGACCAAATTGCATATAAGTATATATGAATGAATATATATATTAATGCTGGGCGATATATAAAAAAATTTGATATCTCGATTGTCAATTTTTACGATATTCAATATATATCTCGATATGTTTGGATTTGCTTTTAAATAATAAAAAAACATGATTTTCTTTTGCCCCCATTAAAAAAAAAAAAAAAACAACAAAAACAATTTAGATAGAACAGCTATTGCTACAAAGTAAATACAAAATGTTTAGTGCAAATTTAAGCATTTAAAAAAAAATCTAGACCAAGTGATCACTTACTGCTTTTTTTTAAATGAACACATGTATATGTAACTGCAAAACATGTAAAGTAATGCAAAACAAGTACAGAAAGTGCATTCTGTTAACTTTTTTAGTGCATGCAATTCACAATTTACACTGCAACTGAGGGAAATAATTAAATATTAAAAAAGTATTTTTTACTAGTTTTTATCTAAGAACACAAGTCTGTCAACTGTCTCTGGTTTAAGAGAAGCTCTGTGGCATGAAACTATGTTCCCACTGGCACTAAAAACCCTCTCAGATGGGGAGCTAGTTGGTGGAACACATAGGTATTTCTTAGCTAATTTTGCAAATTTGGGGAAATGTGGGTCATGGATGCTCCACCACCATGAGAACAAATCAATAGAATGTGGACTCATACATGGTTTATTTTACCTCATCAAGTGTACTGATTCATTATAGGCTTTTATATTTATTTATATATATATATATATATATATATATAAAATTAATACCAAAGACTTATGCACTCTGTCTATATTATGAAAACTGGTAAAACAAATGGAAAATATTATAACAGTGAAATTCCTAATAGTAATTCCAAATTGCAATACCCTATGTTTCTCTATTCAAACAACAGCGGTTGAGTAAGTGCATTTATTCAGCGATCACAATCGCAAACAATATTGTCGAGATTTTCTGAGCTTGTTTGTCGGCGGTGGCGCCTCCGCATTGAGGAGCGAGCGCGTGCGCATGCGCATGGTTGCCAGATTGCTTAAAATAAACAACACCGGGAAGAAAATGTATCCTTATAACAGCGAAGCTTTGATTCAGGGATTTGAACTCTTGATATCTGGCAGCTGCACTCATGAAAGCTCGCGTAGTAGAGGCGTGTAGAGCAGTCCGCAATAACATTGTTTTTTTGTTTTTTTTTGATGGAACTACAGAGAGGTTTTTGGTAAAGTTTTTATTTTTCTAAAACATTTCTCGTCTTTTTCGTCAACGAAATTGCTTGTTGATATAGTCATAGTTTTCGTTTATTGACATTATTGTGTCTCGTCTTCGTTTCGTCTTAGTCATGGAAAAAAAGCTCGCCAAAGAACATTTTTCGTCATAGTTTTCATTAACGAAATTAACACAAGTCTCCATTTTGCTAATGTGTTAAAAAAAAAAATTTTTTAAATAAATAAATAAATAAAAGACCCTCCCCCGCTTCACGTCTCTTGCGTGGTAATTCGTAAGTGGACGTAATGTTGGACGTTCGGCGAGTTCTTTTGGGAAAGTATGCTTGAATTTGAAATATTCGATATTCACGATATTTTAAATTTTACACTGTCGTCAAAATTATTGCGATATTATCGGTAATATTCGATATATCACCCAGCCCTAAAAATCATTTATATATATATATATATATATATATATATATATATATATATATATATATATATCATATATCATATCATATATCTGAAGGTTCTGTTTACATGGCTCTGTAACTCTGGCATAACAGTATATCTTACATAGACACTTTCAAAATAAGTAACTTTCTGTTTGTTGATCAACATGGACCAACTTGAACTTGATGTGAAATCTGCATAGAGAAATCTTTCGCATTCGGGCGAAATTCCAGATTGCGCAGATTCCTATTAAAATGAACAACAGTAGATGTTGTTTTTTAAAGGTGCATATACAAACTCAAAATCATAACACCCCCACCCCAGTTGTGAGTTAAAAATCTTTATATCTACAACGTGCAAAATTAGGCCTACACGTTTATTGAATGTTAATGAATTCAAGGTGGTTTAATAGGCATTTAGATGCATTGTCAAGCCCAGAGTCTTTTTTGTCCTGTTCTATTCATTCAGAAACACCTACAGTACAAATATGACATGAGCATAATGCCGTCAAAGTGTTCAGCTAATGTTGTTGTCTTCCTGCAGTGTGTGTACAGCCTCGTAGTGGAGAAGATTAATTATTCTACCTTGTTCCCTGATATTTAAATGAGCTGATTTCCATAATTTCTACTTCTATCTCACTTGTTATTCATCTTGCTTTCCTCTTCTGAACGCTTTGTGCGTCTCTCTTATTCTAGGTGTAATCTTCTTAGTGTGCTTTTCTCTCGCACAGGTTCCGGTCCGGGTCTTGTGACTCCTTTCTATCTTCCTCTCCTTCTATAGGAGCTCATAGATTTTATACACATTCTCTCTCTCTTTGTACTTTACTCCAACCTTCTCACCCTCTGTAATATTCTTTCATTCACTTGGTTGTTTTGTCTTCCTCTCTCACCTCCCAATTCAAATATGCTTTATTGCCACGTCTGTTTACATTGCAATATTGGCAAAGTAATTAAGAGCCGAATTGTATTACACACAAAACAAATCATTCAGGAATAATAGTAATGGAATGAAATGACACAGTAAATAAGCAGCTTAAATTAAAGGTACAAAATAATAAATGATAAGTGATTACAATAATAATTAAAACGTTTGCAATTGCTTTACACGCCCTCCTTTTTTCTTTTCTGTTTTTCTGTTTCTCATATACATAACCATAATTTCATCTCCTTTTTCAATTTCAAGCACTTTATTGGCATGATTATTTTATATACAATATTGCAAAGCATCAATACACACAATTTGAAAAAAAAAAACTGGAAAAATAAATACAAAATAAAATAATCACAATAGTAAACATTCAGTGATGCATTAAAGAACATTCTCTAGAATAGATCAACAGGCAACTCTTGAATGCGGTCATCAAATATGTTTAGTTACATGAGTGTCCTTCATGCATTTCGTCAAGTTTTGAAAAATGTGGAGTGTCGTTTAAGTTTCTTTCTTTTGGCTTCCACAGGGAGACTCCGGCGGTCCTCTTGTATGTCGTTCCGATGTTGGCAAATGGTTCCAGGCTGGAATAGTGAGCTGGGGAGAAGGCTGCGCTCGGCGGAACAAGCCTGGCGTCTACACGCGTGTCACCAAACTGCGGGACTGGATCCGTGAAATCACAAACATATAGTGAAGCCTGGACCTGCAATCATATGACAACCAAAGCAGAAGAACACAAATGTTGAGTGCCGTGAATATTTAGGACAGTATGTGAGCCACACTCACAAAAACGAAAGTGAATACAGCTTTGGTCGACATCCTTTGTGAGAAAAAATTCATTCAAATTGAACTTGCATTATGTTTCAGACCACCTGGTCGTTTTCGTAATAGCATTTTCATTCAGTATGACTATTTGGTTGTTATGGCTTATGAATGATGTTTTTCATAGCTGTATCAATCTAAAGTTGAGTTCAACTTTAGTCAACCAAATAAAAAGGTTCATAAAATACATGCAGATACCACTGTAATGAGAATATATATCACCGTGATGTACTGTTACACTCATTCACCAACTCTTTGTCACGCAGTTGTAGTTCCATTTGTTCGTATCTGATTCTTTGAACAGTAACTTCATAAATGGCACTTAGAGATCAAACTGTCCTATAATGAGCCTGCCAGCACTTATGACCTGGTGGAAGTCATGTTGTTATCTTTATGAATTATATTCTGTTTAAAAAGTCTTTTTCTTATGCTCAAAATGTGCCTTTGTTCCAAAGACTGGACCCTGCCTCTTCTCAGAAACTCGTTTCAGGCTTTGGAGGTAGCTTCAGTCCCTACATTTTTTTTTCCCTTTAAGCGAAGGTCAAAAGCCTCTTTGCAATCTAGAAATTTCTGTAAGCATCCCACTCAGGCTGACCTTCTTTCCTCACATCTGTGTGATCTCGGAACCTCAGTGCCAAAGCTCTGAAATGGAGGATTAGGTAAAAATAGGATATTTCCGTCATACATTTGCCAATACAACCAAGGCCAACATAGGTCACTCACTTCTGCTGCATGTTAAAGTTCCAGCCAATCAATGTCAAAGCTGTTGACTGAAACAACCTAGCAGGATGGTCTCTCCTTCAAAGAGACCCAAACGTATCGAGGAATCTATACCGCCGGTTCCTCATAGACTTGGCAAGTTTCTTTCCCATGGAAAGTCCACTTGCTTAGTAAGATTTTCAGGCTTTGTAGTGTAGTGACTTAATTTCCCAGGAGGTACAAGAGACGTTCGCTGTATTTTGAGAGATGTCAGGCAATAGATGCTATATTTATGTACTACAGAAGTTTCATATAGCATCATGATGTGCAATTTGACCTATTGAGGGCTTGTTAGGCTTTCATTTTTAAATTGTTTTTAAAACTGCAATGATTATGTATGGCTTTATTTGTCTGGATGACTAAATGTGCTTTGTATTGTTAATGTAACTGAACTTGTTGGTCTTTTCTGTGTCGTTATATTTTATATTTTAACACTATGCAAATGTTTTAATGTATGCAAATTTTCCTAGAGTTTATAATGTTTTCTTGACAATAAAATACATGCTGGTTTTACATTACTTTTTTTTTCCAGAATAGAATGTTTTGGGTAATTTCCAAGTAATTTCATTTCCCCCTCAAAATGCAAAATGTAGTAAAGAAAACTCAAAACAGTTTCATCAATATTAAATCAGCTGGCCTTGGCATTAACCAATGTCAACATTGCCTTCAACAATTATTTGCCCATAAATCGGTGCTCTCCTAATGGAAAATGAAACAAGAAAGCAAAGTAAATCAACTCTTTTCAGTTGATTCGAGAAAATCCACAGCGTGTCTTTGTTACAGATGTGAATGTACTTCGTTTTGACCTTGCACCAATTAAAAAGCTGTAGGTTTAATTAAGCATTGCACTGCACTGCAACAGTTGTTTTAAATGGTTGACAGAGTATTGAACTTAGGCTAATTACATGCCAAATTTGACCTTGTATGAGCTTTAGATTGGTGTTCAACCTTTTATATCATCTCCAATAGATGTGATGATAACGCTTGCTCTTGAGCATAATGCACATTAAGGTATCTAGGCAACCAAAGGTCACCATCACTTACTACCTAATGGAGAATTGTAATCAAATGATCGAAACAAAGCATTGTGGTCAACGAAATACATGATTGAAATCAGGCCCTTAGTTCAACCAATTTTTCTATACATTTCCGTTACACCTTTCCCAGCAGGCACCAGACGTCTATGTAACGTCAGGTTGATGTTGGACATGACGTCGGACAGACGTTGCATTTTGGTTGAAAATGAAAATCGGGTTGAAGTCAATATTTGACGTCAATTTGACGTTGACTTGACGTTGGATTTTGGTTACACAACCTAAAAACAACAAAATCTCAACGTCAGCTGACGTCGGTATTGGACATCAATTTAACATTGACATTAGACGCTGAATTTACGTTGAATTTTGGTCAACCGACGTCGCAACCAAAATTTAACCAAATATCAACGTCTTATGACGTTGTGTGCCTGTTTTGTGCCTGCTGGGCTTGTTTAAATACTGCCTGGCTGGTCTTGCCTTATATTCAAATTTATGTAAATGACACAAAAACACTCGGGCCTGTAATCATGTAACCTGGAAATATAGATTTTTTTTATTATTATTAATACGTTAATAATCTGTAGATTTATCAGCTCCATGACAGCACGTTTGGTGCCAGGCGTCTCAACTGAGAATTTACCTCAGAATTTACCATTGATTAGATAACTATAAGTAACAATAAACTCATCCTTACTAGGTTTCATAACATTTGTATTGTATCTTTCCAATATAGGCACTGGTTATTTCAGTCAGTATTGGCTAACTCATTAAAAATGTAAATTCTGGCAAACCTTTCCGCTATTGACGTTATATTATCACGGTAACTTAAAACCTTGCCATTTTGTCCACAGCATGGACATAATGTGCCATATGCGACTGACAGTTTATGGATAACAAGAGTTTGCATTTTATATTACCATGTTTGCATATTCATTCTTGTTTTGTTACTTTGGGCAATGTTCGTTGTATGCAAGGGATGATGACAACTGATGGAAACATGACCCTAAATTTACCAGAGTAGCCATCAGTTCATTTGTTTAATGCTGAGTACGTGTTTATGTCTTCAACACTCCCTGCGGTGAAACTCAGCATGACATGATGAAATCTGAGAGACTGGGTGACACGACAAGATAATGTTGTCACACAACACCCGCTCCGTCAGCGCAATATTTGGTTGCGTTGGGGGAGACGGCCTGTGCCTGCTATGTTTGATACGCAGACAGCGGGAGGCTTGGGAATCTCATCCGTCTTTATTAAAAACCCTGCTGTCGCCGCGGGAATAAAAGAATCAACATAGGCATCACTGCTAATTTATGTATTCATCAACTCGGCAGCCCCGGTATTGTTTGTCCTCATTCCCTCATGACATTTGACGAGACCCGGCGATGTGTGCCAAACTCACTCCAGTCAGAGTAGATATTATTTGAAATGGTTTTATTTAAATATAAATATGTGTACAAAGTTACAAGCAACAATAGCTCATTTTTAGCAAATAAAATTATTTGAACGTTATTAAAAAAAAAGAAAAAAAAAAGAAACGGAAGGAAAAGGTCAATTAGTTGTGTAACACCTTTCACCTCTCCAAAACTGATAAGTAACATGGGGGTAAAAATCGTTGTGAACCAAATAAAGTCAACTCAAAGATATAGATAAATGCATTTTATAATATAAAGGTACTTTACAATAGAGCAGCTTACACGCTGTACATTAAGGCTTATATAAAATATAAAAATAAAGACAAGCAATGTTTTGTTTCACCTATCTTACAGTTCATTTTGACTTTTTTTTTTTTTATCCTTCCAAATGGAGCCGACCATTCAGGCTCAAAGGAAAATGGCAGTATGGTAACCTCCAAATGCAGGTATCCAAGATTGAATAGACGTAGGGTGCAGTAAGCGGTTTCTCACACAAGGAACAAACAGATGAGAAGAAATGCTGAATACGTTCACGTACACACATCATCTGCATGCAACAGACAGGAGTGAATTTCCCAACAATTTGTACAGTCATTGAAGTGGCTCTAAGTGGATATGGACAGTACTGCATTTCACTTGCTATTTCTTTTTTTTTTGTTTTTTTCTTCTATGTAAACATATTGGTGCTACCTGACGGTGTCAGCCATGTCAGCATGACATAACAGTCACCTTGGCACACTTTGTATTTATAACATACAGTGGTCACGTAAGGAACATTACAAGATTATTACTGCACGCCACAAGGTCGTGCTGTAATTTAAGTTTGCCGTACATGGCTTGACTTAAGAAACCGTGGTCCCGAAATGGGCTCTACTCTGAACTCTGCAACAAATCCTTGAGAGTATAGCTTAAAAAGACCGCACTTCTAAATTTGATTCTTTGGGGATTGGACAATTCCATCAAACAGACAGAAATGTATTTTGTGGATTTTGTCCATAATTTCTTTCTTTTTCTTATTTTTTTTAACCAAAACATTCCAGATTCCAGTTTCCTGCACTGGTCCATTGAGGCTTTCATAAATACTCTCTTGCTAGCCCAACAGCAGTGCAGACAGCAGATAGAGCTTCTGAAGAAATATCTTAGGGTGAGCGCATGCGCTCTGCTTTCTTCTGCTCCCCTGCTTTGTGGATTGAACTTTGAGCCACTTTGTGTAAGCAAGACCTGTTGTCATTGATACACAAATGTGCTTACAATTCCATCAGCATGCCAACAAACACTTTTTTTTTTTTTTTTTTTACTTTTTAGATTTTTTAAGTTGATGTCATTTTGATTGTTTCAGCTTAGTGTCATGAGCTTGTCCTCATTTGCAAAGATTAGTTCATGAGGACATTGCCCTTCTGGAGTACTGCTTTCCTTCTCCAAGATCTAGAAGGGTCAATACTGGAGTCTTTTTTAATGGAAATACAGTGCCATAGAGACGAATGTTTATTTCCCTTAAAGTTCAACATTTGGACCAAGAAAATCAGTAGCTTGATGGTGACTTCCAAGCTTGAGTGGCACGTTGTAGTTCTTTCGAAAGAAGTTTTCCATCGATCCAACATTCACTTCAAGATAGCAATAAAGCTTTTCCGCCTCTTGAATCTCAGTTTAAAGTTTGCTTAATCCCTCCTGAACCCATTCAGAAGAAAGTCCTTGTGATGTTGATCATGCCAGACCCTTAGTGGGTCTTCGAGGGAGCCATCACACATGAGTCTGCATGCGTTGCTGCGAGGGCCGCCCATAGTCAGACTGCTGCGACGACACCTGCGAGGATGCGTATGAGAAACGGGAGGAGTTGGACACCTTGCTGGCCTGGTCTGAATGCTCGTACCCGTCAACCTTCTCAAAGGATGCAGGTTTGACGTAGCTTGTGAAGGCGCGGCCATAGGTGGTGGGCAGGTGGGCGGAGCCCGCATAGAGTGGCTCCTGAGGATAGATGGTGGGAGTTTGCTGTTGTTGCTGTGGTTGTTGAGATTGCTGTTGCTCATAGGTAGTGCGTGTGGCAGGGGTTGTGGCGTAACGCTGAGAGAAGTCATAAATCCGAGGCTGAGTGGAGTGTTGGCCATATAAGGGGCTCGGCGAGGGAAGCTGAGAGGGAGTGTAGACTGGGCGAGCATTAGGGACATATTCGGAGAACCCAGTTCTTGTAATGTGGCGGTCCTCGTGAGCCCGCACATTGTAGTAGCCATTGGTGGGATCCTAGGAAGAATGAAAAAAACGTTGTCAGATAAATGACAGAATTTTGTACAGCATGAAATGCATGCAAATTGTTTTAGTAAGGTGCTAGCTAGAAGTTAGACATTGACCAAGATTTGTAGGTTTTCTTGAACATGATCCAAGCTTGTGGTGTAATACAAATATGATCTCAGCAAGTTAGTGTTATTAAGTACAATAGTTTCCTCAAACCTTTGAAAACAACCTTTTGCTTTTATCAGATTAACCATCCGAGTCATGCTTTGTGAAATGTAATACCTTGATATCTGATCTCTCATCATCCTCCTCTTCCAGCAGGTCGCTGTGCTCTGTGCGAGACGTTCCTGGAGACTCACTGCTGTTGGGAGCCTGAGAAGAGTACAGAGATTTGGGTTACGGACTGCTCAGTGTCTATGGTATGTTAAATGTCATGCATTCATAATTAATATTGTCCCTAGCTCCTGGTCGTCTTGTGAGCAAATGATCAGTATATATGTTTTTTAGCATCTTTCAGCAAAATATAATAAAAATTTTAGCTAATGTCAATACATATGGTGGTCATGGTGGATAAAATGAAGTACAGCTTAACATTTTGTTTCCTTATTGAATATCCTATTTCCCTCAGAAATCAGGGAATATACTTTAAAATTAAAATTAAAATTAAAATAAAAAGAAAAATAGTATAACAGCTGTTAGACATAACTATTAGGCCATTCTGAATATTTCTTTTTTTTGAGAGTGACTTACCATAGGCTCCTTCACGTCCTCCTCATCGTCGTTTCCTCTGGCTGCGTTGTGGTCACTGTGCACGATTTGTACGCGGATGTCGCTCTTAGACAAGCGTGTGCCCTTTTTGCCTGGGTGAGGAAATAGCGTAGTGTATAGAGATTAATGAGGTGAATGGTGGGAAGATTTCCAGAGAGGTGAAAAGGTCAACACTGCTCCAGGAAAAGAGGTGGCCCCATAATTAACCTCTGTCTAGTTAGTTCGTTTGATTTCTACTGTATCATGTTTTTTGAGGAGAGAATAAGAACTCTCAGATAACATCTGACCTTTGACCTCACCTTTAGCAGTGTGGCGGCAGCAGATGGAAACCAGGGTAATGACACAAACGATGAAGACACAGCCTCCGCCCACCGATGCTCCAATGATGATTAGCAAGGGGAGGGCCTCTGCAAGGGAAACAGGGAACGTGACTGAGCTGAATTCTGAAAATCTGTTATTATATCTACCTCTTCAGTTGCAGATGATCCAAATTCAGGCATGTCTTTCATTTTATTACAAGTGGAATTTAAATGTTTCTATTATAACATCCACAATGCTTAGTTTGTACTTTTACACTTTCTGTCCTGCCATAATCATATTTGGAGGTGATTCTTTATATATATATATATATATATATATATATATATATATATATATATATATATATATATATATATATATATATATATGTTGTTAATATAAGTTTACAAATAAGTTTGGGGCTAAATTATGACCCAGATATGTTCTTGACATTTTCTTTGTGAGATGATTTAATTTTCATATTATCAAAAGGCATGTCGGATCTCCAGCTGACTGAAGAAAAGCTCTCTGCTTGTCAAACGTGTTCTACAAAGAAGCTCTTTTTACGAGCCACGTCCAAACTCAAGTGCAACATATAGAAATTCATCTAGTGTGATCCACAGTGGCATCACAGGACCAGGCTATTGTCTCTAATCTCTGGTGGAAGAGGGGTAACCAGGCCTGACATGCAGCGAGGCAGCCGACAGTAATCTAATTAGAGATTCCAGGAGATAGCACTGTCTGCCTCTCCAGAGACTTGGCTCTGCTGCCTTGATGCAAATTGCTGGCGAAGACCTTATTTTTGGTGTCTCCCAGTACAAAGGCTCAAGCCGTCTACCACGCTCTTAGTCTTATTTAAACAAATTTAAGCCGGTGCACTGTGCATACAAAATGAAACGGTCAGTGAAGCGTCACATACCCATGCCGTACATTAGATCTTGATTTAATTCATTCAGGCTCAAAATCTATATCTTTGTTATGGAACGAATGTATTCATTAAGTGAACCATCTCCTGATTAAATTATATTGATTTGGTGGTGTATAATTAAGATAAGCACAGGGTTGCAGGGTGTTTTGAGACGCGATTTCTGCATAGAGCTGACTCAAACTGGATTACAGCTCGTCATGACTAATCTTAGATAAAAGGCACCAACTCTAAGGTGGACAAACCCTACAACTTACTGTCAGTGTTTTAAAATCAACCATCCTTCAATAATTAAAGCAATGGTGCCAAAAGAGCTTGGCCCATCCACAAATCTAAAACTCCTGCCACTTTTCTCACTTTACTTTCAGTTGCTTGCTTCTCACACCTCCAATTTTTGACTCTCCAGACCCAAAATTTCCCAGAACATTTTCCCAAACACTCACTGATCTGCACTACCAGTCAAAAGTATGGACACACTTGACTGAATTTGTTTCTCACAGTCTTGAGAAGCTTTTGATCTAAAGGTTTAAGCTTAAATGCATCAGATTGTTTGTTTTTTAGACAAATATACAGGAATTTCATAACAAATATACAATTTTTATTTATGTATTTTTTTAAATTGACGAATGGGGGGAGGGGGACAAGTACGAAGCAAACATGTAAACTCAATACTGATTCCAGTTAAATACTGTTTTAAAGCAGGGCTCTCTACTTCAAAGGACCCAAAATGCAAAACAGTTTTATATTTAACATGTTTGATCATTACCTAATATCCATATTTCATTTGTAATTTCATAATTGAATGTCTACAACCATTCTAAAAGGTGGAACATAGTAAAAATAAGGAATTAGGTGTGTCCAAACTTTTTACCGGTACTATATTGCATTCAAATGAAAGGATGTTTTACACAGGATAATCCATAGATGTATATATGTAGATGCCTCATTAGCGACTGTTTCTATGGGCCGCTATATGTAAGCCGTCCGCCCTATTGTAGAGGTAAACTTGACGTCATTCACCATAGTAATCATTGAATATTCAAAAGATGCCACAATCCTGCACAGAACGGCTCAATGGCTCTGTGCGAACCTACAGTATGGTGAATGACGTCAAAAATACCGTTCCAAGATGGCGGCCGCATCTACCTGCCTGGAGCGGTCGAATGGGGCGTCTATACATGTCTATGGGATAATCTGGCATGAGGACCCCATACCTTGCTCTTCAAGAGTGACCAGTGCCGTGCCTGTACCAAAGCGGTTCCAAGCAGTGCAGTTGTATCGAAGCTGGAAATCCTGGGCCAGAGTCTCTGAGAGGATTAGCGAGGAGAGGACCCCTCGGTCACTGTGTACTGTCTGCACAGAAAAACGACCAGAAGAGCCAGATGACAAGATCGTGTCTCCAAATGTCCACACCTGAGGAGAAAGAGATGTGTAAGATGAAAGGTGTAAGGTACAGCAAGTGTTGTTATTCTCACATTTTATTTAAGCATGAAATGACAATTGCAATTTTGGTGATTTGATTATGAAAGGAAAGAGGGAATTGCAAAGACAAAAAAAATGTATTTCTTATGCACCATTGAATCATTCACAAAATGACCATGAAAACGTGTTAAACAAGTAAATAGGGTCCAAGTTGAATTAAAATCTCATTAGTGACCCTGGACCACAAAACCAGTCATAAGTGTCAATTTTTCAAAATTGAGATTTCTACATCATCTGAAAGCTGAATAAATAAGCTTTTCTTTGTTGTATGGTTTGTTAGGATATGACAATATTTGGCTGAGATACAACTATTTAAAAATCTGGAATCTGAGGGTGCAAAAAAATCCAAATACTGAGAAAATCACCTTTAAAGTTGTCTAAATGAAGTTCTTAGCTATGCATATTACTGATCAAAAATTAAGTTTTGATATATTTACGGTAGGAAATTCACTAAATATCTTCATGGAACATGATCTTTATTTAATATCCTAATGATTTTTGGCATAAAAGAAAAATGGATAATTTTGGCCGATACAATGTATTTTTGGCTATTGCTATAAATATACCCCAGTGACTTAAGACTGGTTTTGTGGTCCAGGGTCACAATATATTCAAGCCTGGTCCGGCAAACGCAACAGAACAACAATTAAGGACAAACATGTAAAGATTAATCACCCCAGATGTAGAGGTTTAGTGTCATAAACTCGGTGTAAGAGATTGGAATTTTTCTTGTGCTCTTTTACGCTGTCATGTCGAGCTGGTTTACCAACAGTATTGTGTCTCGGCTTGTGAAAAAGAGCTGTGTGAAAAACCGTGCGGGGAAGACAAGCAGCTCCTGTCTAGCAGCAGGTCAGTCTGAGATCTCAAAGCTACTCGGGGAGAGAGAGAACAAGCCATTGTTTCTTTACTTCACCTTTCTGGCAAAGAGGTGAAACAGCATGTCTGAGAAGTCCTCCCTTGACTGGCCTCAGGTGAAGAAATAACAACCAATAACACCCCGAATCCCCACCTGTCACCTGTTCCAGGATCAGGAGGGTTTTTTTGATTCCTTCTTCTGCTTTCAGTTACCCTTGCTTAACTTCCATCTGTCTCGGTGCATCTCTATGCTTTACCCTTCTTCTCGATTTCTCTCCAACTTAGACCCTAATTATCCACTGAAAGGCCTTCCCACGTATGAATGGGTCATGGGAGGTCAGTGGTGCTACGCGCTAATTGCTCGCCGTTGGAAAGGAGCCTAGGGGGCCGGAGGTCTTCTCTGCAGACCCTGGCATTAGTGCAGTTTGCCTCTGCACACTTGAGGGTGGAAAAGGTGAGATACAGGATCAGCCTTCTCATTGAGCGCTCTCTAATAGGGGAATGGGGCTGTGTAGTTGTGCTTGTGTGTATTTGTGTGGGTGTCAGATATGTAAAGAGAGAGACAGGAGCAAGGAAAGAGGAGACTCGCATGAGATCTTGTTGGAGGGAGAGGGGAAGGGAGCTTGAGCGTGTGATGTGCACACACAAGAAAGCACCCGCTCAAGGGAAAGGCTCACAAACAAGCTTGTCAGGAATAAGGCTACACTAAGCATCAGATACCTAGCAAACACACATACAGAAATAGGAGAATGTATACTTACAATCTTGTCAGGAGGAGGGCTGCTGCCCACTAGACACTCCAGCTTGCCCTTGGAATGCTTGACGGCCTGCTGCGTGGCCTCAGCGGTGATGATGGGAGGGCCTGAATTGTTGGTGTGAAAGAGAGAAATCATACTGACTAAGGGTGCTAATGAAAGCAAAGGAGGACACAGAGCTGATGTTCCTTGTGTATTCAAGACCAAGTGCATGAGTCATGCACATAAATAAGAAGCTCATCAATTAGGGAAGCAATTCACTGATTAATAGAAAAAAAAAATACAGCTTTTGTTCCAAACCCTAGTAAGCTAACCAAAAGCTGTGAACTCATGTGGTTTTGAAACAGAATGTATCATGAACAAAATTGGGAAAGAACGATGGGAGAAAAAAAAAAATTAATGAGATAAAAAGACAGCATTTAGTTACCGTTGACAGTTAGAGTTACATCTCTCTCTGCCACATCAATCCGAGGCACGATGGCTTTGCAGGTGTATGTCCCAGAATCCTCTTGTGTAACTGCCTTCAGCTGAAGGGTGTTACTATTGCTGAGCACCTGTTAAATAAAATGAACAAGAATAGCCTGGTCAGATCTGTTGCTATACCAAGACATTTCTCCACAGAAGTGACCACAGATATAGGCATCAGGCAAGAGTTTACCATAAACCACATGTCAGTTTATACCTACTGATTAGCACACACCAAGTATAACTATACACTTTCTATCAAACGTCTGTATGACAGTGCCTGTCTATATGTGTTTGTAATATTGATCTTTTCACTTCCTGTTAAAGTCTTATCTTTCTAGCGAGTTGTGGAATAAAAATCATTACAGCATGTCAATATTTCCACAGGATGAAGATGAGAAGATTGTGTAGAGACACAGTGAGTTTTTTGTTCCAGACACATCAAGCCGTGGCCCTCAGAGATGGCTATTACCATTAGCACCAGTCATTCATTTCGTTGCTTGTGCCTCACACAAGAAAAAGACCAATGCCACCAATACCAAGTGGAAAGCATTGACTCCGCCTGTAATTTCGTCTGCAGCAATCTTAATTACTGTTTAAAGCGCTCCAGCCTGGGTCCTCTGAGTCAACCCACTGCTCTAATTAAACCTACGACAATGGCAGTGTGGAATTTTCCGGAGTGTGAGCAGATACTTGTGCTCCTTCGCCTCTGGTGCACTGGCACACACGCCGCGGTCACTTGTTAGAAGCCATTGATCATTAGAGCACCCTCTTCCCCTTCCCCTCCTTCCCCATCTTGACGCCGCCAAACTGTGATTAATCCTTTTAGCACTCGCCTCGATTTTTCATTCGCCAGCACTCATCGAATTAGCCAATTAATCCATATCTTGTGGCGATGAAGTAAACGCTCTACTTGTGGATCAGATCGGCCCATACTCAGGAAGGGCTGGGTGGAGGGATGTAGTCATGGCAAAATTAACTGATTGCCTCATCAGAACCTTCTGGCTTTTCAGCCTTAGCCTCTCTCTCTCTCTCTCTCTCTCTCTCTCTCTCTCTCCCTTTTTTTCCTTCCTCTCTTGCTTTTTGTTTGCTTTCTCAGGCTCTTTATGAAATCTGATTAAGCAGCAGCAGAGAAACACTTACAGCAGAATAGACTGATGCATTTCACACATCTACTGGAGCTAAACTTTCATTTTAGGCAAGCAATCACTTTATCCATTTGCCAAACTCCTGTAAATGCGCTGTAAACAGAAATGTCATCCATTAACCATCCAGCTCTGAGCAGAAAATCATTTTATCTTTCCTGTACAGACAGGGGTTAAATTGGGATTTTGGAGGTGGGTGATTCTGGTGCCCTAAATGAGATGACGAACTTGTTTAACGAACCTTTTTTGACTGAATAAACTTACTTAATGGAGATGGAATGTGTGTACTGGGTCAAATAAAAACTGGACTGGGGTAACAAAAGATTGTCAAACAAAACATAAGTTTTTCTGAATCACTCCAACCCAATCCTTCCATACCCTAATGAAAATCAATATGCATCTAGAACTCATGTAATGATTCAAACAGGATTGCTGTGACAGTTGTTGAGCAGATGGTGTGCCATATTTAGGAAGAAGAGAAGAGGTCACCATACCACACTGGAGCCTTGTTTAGTCCAGGCCAGAGTGAGGGGAGGGTTGCCCGTCCATGAGCATGTGAAAGCAGCATCCATCCCTATGTCCACTGTCTGGGGTTTCGGTTCTGTCAGCAACCTGGGACCAACTGAAAATAAAAGATGTGGATTCCCATTGTGTTTTAGTACATTTCATTAGAGTACGTCTTTGTGTGAACAAAACAAAAATGAAGCCTATTACAATGTTCTCATCTGCAGCCTTATTAAGAATACAAGAAGGAAACAGGTCATTCCAAGGAGAGAATGTGGGAGGTACGTATGGCTCTATATTTTTGAAGGAAACGATGTGACTGTGTATTGTTTACTTCTTTCTTGTATATGAAAATTTTTCATGCAGTGCCACGTTTACACGTTTATGTAAGAGACTGATTATACCTGAACACCACAGTTAGACTGTACTGAATGAAAGTATATGTTATTTAACAAACACTCATTTATTTAACATTACAAACTGATGTCATTTATCAAGCACTTTCTATTCAGTGTTACTTATAGTACAACAAACATCTCTAAAGGATATCCTCTTGATTTTAAGGACTTTTTTCATTTCCTTCCTTGAAATTAAAGACAAAGGAGAGAAATACAGATTGAAAATCTCCAATTTTGCTTTAATATTTTATTACGGAAGTAGATGACCACATGAGTACTTACATTGTACATCCACCAAGGTGCTGACATTAGTACTTCCTACTGAGTTGGACACTTCGCAGGACACTGGGTCTGTGAAGTAAGAGTGGTCTACGGTCACCTCCAGGCTGTCACCATTGGCCTCTGAGATAGGAACCCCACCTTTGGACCATCTGTTTGCAACATGAACATGAAAATTAATATATTAGATTCACTGGTACATTCTTTGTGATGTTTCACCCTTTACGGTAACAACTATTATTAACACCAAACACTGAAGCAACTGTGCACAAAGCATTTGATCTGTAATTTATATCCAATTTGGGATTTACTCTCAAACCTAAATCTGATGGAGTGGATAATCTGGGATTATGCATTGAGTCTGTTGTGATATTAGATCTGTTTACCTGTAACCTGTGATCTCAGGGTTGGCAGAGGCAGAGCAGATGAACAACACTTTTGCTCCCTCCATCACCGTCTGAGGCTGAACAGAGAGAGTCACAGACGGAGGATCTGGAAGGAAACATGCAGGATTAGATTCACTGCAGCAACAGAGGCTTTACAAATCCTTCTCAATGACTTTACTGCCAAGCTCCAGGTGTGTAAATCTAAGTCACAATCCTTTTTTAAAAATCCATTCCCCTGTCCAATTACACGTCTTTTTTGACATTAAAAAAAAAAAAAAAAAACGTGCATATATATAGGCAATTGTACAGTACCATGTAAATATATTTAAACCAAGTCTCACATTTACTGAATCGCTAATCTTGCACTGAAATACCACTCTCTATGGTATTTTTAATGACAAAAATAGAATGTTTTTTTTTTTTTTCCCAATGAACCATACTTTTTTATTCTGAATACATTAAAACACAAAGCACATGTCATTTTCAAGTATTCGGAATATAGAAAAAAAAAAAAAAAAAAAAAACATTTGGCTGTGGCTGCATAAATGAAATAAATACCACATAATCTGCATCACAGAAAAAAAATACATAAAAACTACTCACGCTGAACACTGATGGTAACTGAAGTTTGGCGACCTGCAGGGGTGGCAGGGTTTAGGACCCTGCAGGTGTATGTACGTCCAGAATCGCTGTCCTCAGGCACCATGGGTAGCATGCTAACCGCTGTTTCTCTCTTTCCATCCTCCATCAAAGTCTGAAAAGACAGTGATACGGTGTGAAACCAGTTAAAAAAAACTGAGACCGTATCAGTGCTGGTGGAACAAATTGCTGTAAGATCTCTGAAAATATAATGCCTTAATGAAATGTTCTGAAAATAATGCCAAAGGCAGCTCTTAACAAAACTATCCATAGTTTCTGTTACGTGTGACACCTTTTGGATTCAAATAAGAAGAGACATTTGACAGACAGCGTGGCTAGTAGAATGTTTTTTCGCCCTAATGGTCGGTGTACTTCAGATACAAAACACACAGCTGTTTCCCTCATCTTGTTATCACTGTTAAAATCACACAGACATGATAATCCTAATCTAATTGTCCTATATTTCCTGATGCAAGTCCTAATTTAATAAGGAATTCCCATGATACCCCGTAATCCCATTTGAGCTCAAGTCTGTGCCAGCAACGTAGGCTGAGCATTGCAGAGAATTAAAGCCGCCATCAGTTTAGCGAGGCAGGTAGGCCCTTTCTGCCGTTTTCACAAAGATCTTTCTATCAGCTCTTCCTGCTGCACATCATCTTCGAAATTATTTATTGTGTGTGCAGGGGCGCCGCTAGCAATTTTGGGCCCCCTACCGCACCAATATTGCCCAAAGTATTGGGTCACCCCCTTCTAATGAACAGGTTTGACTACTTTAGTAATTTCCATGAGTACAAATCTTAATGTTTAAGCATATAATGATATTCTAGGGAATTGTGTGCTTCTAATTTTAAAGCAACAGTTTGGACAGGACTCTTTTCTATTCTAACATGACAATGCCTCTGTGTATAAGGCAAGGTTCAAAAAGAAATGATTGATTTAGTCAGTGTGGAAGAACTTGACTGGTCTGCAGAAAGCCAAGTCCTAATCCAAGCTGAACACCTCTGGTGTGACTTTAAATGCAGACCTTGAGCCAAAAACTCATCACCAAACACCAATGACTTGTACATACACTATATGGAGAAAAGTATTGGGACACCTCCTTCTTTAGAACAGAAAAAGGCACTTCAAAAACTGTGGCAACAAAGATGGAAACATAATTCATGTATTTAAAAACTGTATTTCCATCTTTGTTGCCACAGTTTTGGAAGTGTCTAAAATGATTGTATGTATATGTACAAGTCACTGGTGTTTGGGATTGTCATGTTAGAATAGAAAAGGGTCCTGTCCAAACTATTGGTATAAAATTAGAAGCACACAATTCCCTAGAATATCATTATATGCTTAAACATTAAGATATGTACTCATGGAAATTACTAAAGTAGTCAAACCTGTTCATTAGAAGGAGGTGTCCCAATACTTTTGGCAATATAGTGTATAAGCCAACCTAGCTATTCAAAATCTTTGTCTGCAATTTAATAATATTGACCTATTACTTTTTATTGCTTTTGACTATTATAGGTATCAGTAACATAATTCATTCAGAACCTGTTCTATGGACATAGACTTTCTGTACCACACTATTCTGCTGATATGGAATGAGTTTGACTACTTAATCAGTTATATTAATAGAAATGCTTCACTGGGGCAAACAAAAAAATCCTAAAATAATAAATAGGATACCTCATAACACCAGCATTTCCAGCAGCATCCAACATTTCTCAATCATGATCTTAGTCAGCTAAATGTGACTATTAGCTTAACAGCTGTATTCCTTGTTTGCTAGCTACCTATGCACATACAGCATACAATGTTAAAAATGTTCTACATTATGAACCTTAACCCAAAAACCTTTAGCTTCATACACTCTAGAAAATTGTGACCCTGCCTGTGGAAACCCAGCTAAAGTAATTTTTTTTTAAACAGTGGATGAGTAATTCACTCCTTGATTTGCTTAATAAAAGCCTCCTTTGAGATCGTTTTGACAGACAGGTTTATTGTGTATTATTTTCAACGTGTTTATTGCTAAGTTTAGTGTGACAAAATAGAAGCGCAGGTGTAATAATTCGTGTGCAGTGTATCTGGTTGCCATGACAACCTCACGCGCTTCCTGCTGCTGCTCTGTGTAATCAGAGTGAATCTGGAGATTTTCTTTAGCAAAACTAAAATGTGTTTAAAAGTGCGACTGACCAAATCGTCCGGCTCGGTTTGCCCCCCCTCGAACTCGAAGACATATCTAATTTGACAGTTTACCATCTGATCTCACTCAGTGACTCTAGGACGGGACGAAACCATGCAGGGAGATAATTTCGCCGGAGATGCAGAAATAAGACATAATTTTGTTTTATTTGTAACTCTTTGGTAGATACATTTATAATTTCTATTACATTACTACTACTACTGTTACTACTAATAAAACAGATCTCTGGGGGCCCCAAAAGTGTGTGGGCCCTTAGAATCGTCCTAACTTTTCCCCCCTTATCGGCGCCCCTGTGTGTGTGAGAAATCAATACACCTAAGTGGGGAGAGGTGTACAGTCTAGGTGAATTGCTGCCCGCTGAATGTACAAGATGGCCTTAATGGAGGATCAGGCGCAGTTTTAGGTTTGGGACGATTGGAGGAGGAGGGGGGCACAGAGTGCTGTACTGGGGCAGGAGCATTATGGGAAGACAGTTCCCTGGAGAGCCTGGGGGGCGAATCGATGGCAGGTCACACGCTTAACCTCCGATGCGCTGAAAGCATTTTTACGCTAGATCGAGTCACGACGCTGCTTGTCATCAGCCTTACCACTCACTGTCCTTTTCTTATTGCTCATCTGCTCTCTCCCACTGACTTGCCCCCCTCTGTCTACCTTTTTCGCATTCCTTCACTTTGTTCTTTGTGTCTTGATGTGGCTTTCCATCTCGTTTTCTTCTCCAGCTTAAATCAAAATGGCTTTGAGTTTTCCACCTCGCTCTTAAACAAGTTGCTCCTGTGCTCATTTTTCCCTCATCTACTTTCTGAGTTTCATGTCTTTCTTTCTCTCTCGCTTTCCTCCTCTTCCCTCGATTCACTGCTGGCTCTTGCCCCCTTAAACGTGTCGTTTAGTGTCGTTTAGCGTGGTCAGAGAGCATGACAAATGTGACACTTTCGCAGTTGCAGCCGGTTCATGCTCCACTGCACTTCCCATTGTGTTTCGGCATTGTTGTGGCTGATTTCCCCTCTCTTCTCCCACCCTCTCCCTTTCTTTCTCTCTCTCTCTCTCTCTTTTTCCTCTCTCACTCCCTCTCTCCCTCCTTTGCTCTTTCACTCTCAGCGGAAACTGTATCAAACGCTTATGCCTGTCTGAGCTTTGACATGCTCCAGTTATGCTCAAGTATTAGAGCAACAGCGAGAGTGAGAGAAAATAGAGGCACAAAAGGACGCAGCTTGCGGTAGGGTGATGAGGATGAGACGTACAGAGATTGAATTCAAGAGGGTTTTCGCAACTTTGGGTGTGCACTATGTGATGGAGCTAATGTGAAGGACAGGTAAGGGACAAGACGGAGATCCTAAGTTGTAATAAGCCATAGTGACTCTCACGTCTACCATAAAGACTGATGTGTCCACAATCTCACCTTTGAGTAGATGGCATCGTGCATTATCTCTCCGTCTCGGTACCAGGTAATCTCTGCGGCAGGTTTGGCTCCAGAAGCCCGGCATGTCAGGTTATGAGGTGTATGAGCTTTGAGACGGACCACTGGCCCTCCCTCCACTACGGGATCTGAAGGTGGCACTGAAAAAGAATTGGAGAGTTTTTTTTATCTTCAAGAAAAATGGCATACATCCTAGCATACATTACATGTACTGTATTTTCATACGTAAAGCTATAACCTAAACCCTTCCTGACTGCAGTGCAGAATCATTTAATTCTGCCAGTTTGACCTATACAGAACAAGCTGGTAAATATGTGATTGGCTTTCTCTGAAAAGAGGTAAAGACAGTACTCATGCCCTTTTAACATGGCTGAGATTTGCCATCATGAGTCTATTTACAGACACTCCGCCGCAGGCCTGCTTCATCTGAATTACTGATTTGTTCATTTGTTTCCATGCCTGTGTACAAGCCTTGGGCAAATAGTGTCTGCCACCTTTGATGAAGGTGTCCATCTCGCAGTACGCACAGAAACACGCAAAAAAAATCTTTCTGTGGTACACACTCTTCCGTTCGTCTGTCCTGTTCCTTTTCTCCGAACCAATTTCTGTTTTTGTATCAGAATTGTCAGAGGTCTTTTCGCTGGTCTTGCCCAGGCGCAAATGGAATCCGTGCGCGAGGTGATTCTAATTTCCATGTGGATTCCCTCGACTGCACTCCTGCCGTTGACTTCTTTGACTCTGTTGGATTGCTTTGGTCTCATCCGGCTGCATTGATTTCCCCACATGCCCCTACATGCACGTACACACATGAACGCTCACATACACGTGCACACACACACACACCTCATTCCCTGCACACAGGAGCTGGCATATTCGCTACGCTCTAGTCTGGGAATTCGAACAGTGCGCCAAACATCGGCTGTGTGCACAAAGGCTATTGTTGTAGCCCTACTTTTCTTCGGTGAGTCTGCGTGTCTGTGCCAACTTTGTTCAATTAGAGGCAGAATTCTTTTTATTGTGCAGTAACAAACTTGGCCTTTCTCACTCTCATAGTGCTAAATCTTTAATGGCTCATATTTTTAGCCTTTGATATGTTTGCACTGCAGGAGAAATCTATGTTTTTTTCAGGGACTATAAAACACGGCTGTGTCCAAGTTGGGCCACCAGGTGTCAGCAATGTAGTACTGAGCTAAAATCCCCAGTGATCATTCCCCCCTCCTCGGTCCCCCCCCCCCACCCACTGTCGCTAAATGCTGGAGAATATGTAGATCAATCACATTGCGTTAATGTAAAAGCAGCCCTGCGGTTGATGAATTCCGTGAGTCACTGTAGAATGTGCTAACTGTGCAGACTTTGACTTTTAAGCATTCACGCAAGTCATTTGTGACTGCTGCAATCACATTTCCTTGGCCCTTCACCGTGTTAAGTGTCAGTAGGCTATAGAGAGAGAGAGGGAGAGAAACAGTGAGGTGGGGGTTGGATAATTTCCTCAGTGTTTCTGTCGACTCAGTTTCGCTCTGTTTGAAAAAACGAGTTCTGTTGTGGCGTGATTTAAAATTGTGAATAAATAATGAAGGCTTGACTTATGATTGCATGGGGGTGGGATCTCTGAAGTGTTTTATGTGGAGCAGAGAAATTTGCAGTGTTACGCATTTGAGGCAGTATTTTAAATACTGTTAATGAAATTGGGGACTATGAGGAATGCTCTATTCCCCCCGCTTTTAATCAGCTGCAGGAGAGTTATATCGCAGTGGTTTCTTCTCACTCTCAATCACACTCACTCATTCTTATCACACACACACACACACACACATAGAGAGAGTTCTTACCCAGCACCGTCAGTTTGGCTCTGTGTGATCGCAGCCCAGCCTGCGTGGCTTGACACTCGTAGACCGCATCATCGCCAAGCTCAGCTGAATCGATCACCAAGCTGTGCTCTCCTGATAGCGGGTCTCCCATCAGAGAGTAACGTACCCAACCTGATCCACACAAAAATCACTGTTAGAGATACACACACACATATTACCATCACAGATAGGGCTAGTTTTGAGACACTATTCTATGCACATTAAAAACTCTGTGTCATTTGGTCAGCAGCAACATGTGAGATGCCTCGCTTATGCAGCCAGCCAACAGAGACTACCTTAACTGTCCAGGTTGTTGCCTTCAAAGCTGCTGGGGAAATCATTTTAAATGTCAATGCATGACATGAGCGGTGATTGATTCTCCACCTCAGCCCTAGCAGACGGCTGAGATGATTAGACAAATTAAACGCTAGTTTGCATTAGCCGTGGTGTTTGTTTGCCTTCCCGTTTCTTCACTCAATACAGCTGAGGAAGTGAGGCAGTGACATTACTCAAACACACATCCGCTGCAGAGAAGGGATGCTCCCCTTTACCTGCCAATCTATGATTGGTTTTATCTCCCAGTTGTTAATTGGAAAGAAAAAGATGAAGATAAGAGAAGACTAAACCTTGGTAAATGGACTTCAATAAGCATTGTGTACCTCCTGGGGGAACGGCATCATTTCTGCCTTGCTACTTGCTCTAAATTTGGTTGACATATAGGAAAGTGGGTTTCTAGCTAATTACAAACCAGTGCACCATTTAGAAGCACCTTGAAAATTAATTACGTTGACTTCATTTTTTTCCCCTTTCCCCATTTTTTCCCCCTTCAGCTCAGTTTTCAAAACCGTGTTGAAAAGCACTGTTGAATGGAATGACTCACTATCTTCACTCAGACCATTTTTCCTTGTTTGTTTGGGCCTTATAGAATTCTTACCGGGTAGGTCTCGTTCACCGCCTAGCGCCAAGCCATCTTTGGTCCACTGCACCATGCCCCGGTATCCCACAATCACACAGGGCAAGGTTACAGATTGGCCAGCAACCACTACTTGGTCCTGGGGCTGCTGGGAAAAGTAGGCTGCTTGAGACACTGCAGGAGGAAAACACACACACAAAAAAGCATTAATACCTTGGTTGTTGGTTGTTGTTTGATATTGTGATATTGTGGTATTGTTGTTTGAAAATATGTATAATGATCACAGACTGTGCACATACATACATACATACATACATAGGTCTGTATGTGCACAGTCTTTGTGGACCCCAATGATGATGAAATTTACATCAAACATAGTAAAACTAAAGCATCCTTAAGGGCTCATGACTTCCTAACATTGTTCAAATGCAATGACAGACTTCAATCTACCATGTTCTGATTTCAACAAATTGGTTAAAAAGGCATGGCATAGCATTTATTGTTTCAGTTTTTCTTTAAATGTAGAAGTGCCACTTTTCTTTGTATCATTCTGGCTCTGTGAAATGGACCAGTAGCTAGTTGGATCACCATGGTAAACTGCAGCAAGACTCTCCCTCCTAATGCTGAAGTCTATCTGTCATTTTGCTCTAACCAGTCCAGCTTTCAGGTCAGTGATTTTGTACAGGGAGAGAGATGGGAAAGCACAGAACACATTAGTGTGATAGTATATTAGCGCTGAATCAGCAAGAGCCATTCCAGCTCACATTCACCATCTCTCTGCAGCTGGTAATACTCTTCCAGATACACAATGAAACACAATTTTCCTTGCAGTACCCTTGCACTGGGCTCTAGGAACATATTACTCTTTTACAGTGATCTAAAACCACTTTGCCTACCCAACACACTCTTTTAAGTGAAGTTTCTCGACTGGTCACGTGCTGTGTTAGTTTATTTTTTTTTATTTATTTTATTATTTTTTATTTTTTTTTACCAAGACCAGCGAGTGGCATTTCGCTAACTGATTGATGCAGAAAAGGCTTATGTTGCATCATCTTCCGGTTGGAAGAAAAAAAAAAGAGCAGTCCGTAACACATTTTACAACAGTTTGGTTTTCTGCAATTGGCAAAGGGTCTAGGCGTCAGCTGGTCATGACTTATTTAACTCTTTCCTATGCCCATATGGCAACCTGCATAGTATGACATGGAAAACGATGTCCCGTTGAGCCAGAGAATCTGTTACCACTTCCCAGGGTGGGGGAAGTGGTGTTTTTCAGTAAAATTGTATTTTAAACAATCAAAGGAGCTTTCAGCGTCCCATGAGAGCCATCCGAAGCGGGCTGAGAAAGGCACCTGCCGCCTCACTGCCTTCCCTCTATTTAGGCTTTGCTGCCATCTTTCTTTCTCCTTTTTAAACACTTTTTGCTCTGTCTTTTTTGCCTAATTTGCATAGAGGCCCTCCATCCTACTGAAAAAAATCGCAATAAACGCACCCAGACTAAACAACAAACAGCCTTCTCTCTCTCACTATCCCAGTCACTTTTATGTACACACACGGCCTTCTTACACATATTTCTGTGTTTCTCTATTGCAAGACCTTCATGATTAGATCGGGTGCATCATGAGCCCTCTTGAAAGTAGAAAAATGGCAACCAGCCAGAAGTAACTAATCCATTCACATGAGATTTCAGAGAAAGTGAGGGGGGAAAAAGAGAGGTTTTAGAAGGGGAGGGCTATTACTGGTTCTTCAAAAAGAAATGGACCGTCCCCCCATTTTTCTGTCTTTCCTCCTCTTTCTTTGCCCTTTTATTTCTGTGTGGTTAAATAGGAGAATAGGGTGCCAGTGGTGGATAAAGAGGGATCTATTCAGCTGGTGCTAAACCCCTCTGAAACTTCTCTCTTTGGGCCAGGGGAGTTTAAACAGACAGGGTAGGGGGCCCCACCCCAGGGGGGGCCAGCAAGACGGTGAAAGGAGGGCAACATACGGTGGCCAGAATCACACTATTGTCCTCTTGTCCCTTAGTTTTAATGCCTCTTCATTTCCAATCAATCCTGCTAAATGCAAGTTTAATAGCTTTTCAATAGCGGCTTTCCCCCCTGAGGGAGCCCAGGATTTTCTTTCTCCTCCATCCTCTCTCATTCTCTGTTGTTCTCACTTTCTCTCTCTCACTTCATCATTCTCACTGCATTTCTTTGAGCTGAAAAGGGGCTTCCGAGCTTGGCTGACAGAGTTTGGTCGAGACTCAATTATCCACTCCATCAAGGGGTGCAGCAAAGACCATCCACCCCCCTAACCTCCTACACAACCCCACACCAGTGTTCTCTCTCAGAAATATAAGCTTTCTTTCCCTCCGAGGCAAAGGCCAGTGCAGATTTCAGGTTTTTTCAAACTTGCTCTTTTCTCCCACTTGTGCTGACAGTCCTCTTTTCTTCTCTTGAGGATGGACACAACCAGACAGGATAGGAAATAGAGTAGAGGGAGACACTGCAATAAAATGGAAGTTCCAACTTTCTACTGGGTAGGCAAATTGGTTTGTTAAAACATAACTGACAAATAGCCATTTTAAAATGTAAATGAAAATAAGAGAAAAACACTAATTTTGACACATACTATTTACTACCACCATCAGATCCCCCTGCATCCAACAAGTGTCCCATTCTTGGGAACTCTTACTGAGAGAAGGATACCAATGCTCAGAACTAGTTGTCTCTCTTCCAAAGACCTATCTAATTTCTTCCCTACTTCATGATTCAAATGTTATTTTAGTATTAATCCTTTTCTTAGTTTAGTATTATTTTCATGCTATTATATGTTATTGTGAAAGAAAAAAATCAAAATGATCAGAAACTAAGTAGCAATTACCTCTTTATTTTTGGAAACAGACTTATGGAAGCCCTCTATGACACATGATGTTTTTTCTTAAAAAAAAAAAAGACGATCAAAACAGCTAAATATGACTCTTCTGTCAAAAACAAAACTCTTTTTGACAATATTATTAGCGGCGGTATTTCTAAGCCAAGCCTTTAACTGTATGTTTATATAGAATCATTCTTTTTTGATACAGTCCTGCTTTCCCTGGAGTTCCACTTTTATGAGATATTGAGTCTTTTTACAGATGCTGTAATTGTGTTGTGCTTCTGGGATTCTCCTTTTTGCATCAGGTACTGGATGAACATCGATTGCAATTAAAGAATCTTGCCCCAGCATCTAAATGTTTACGAGCTGTGATAATTCATCAGGATGAGCCGATGTTTAAGGGCTTTTGTACATTCAATAGTTCCTCTTTAGACTCCTCACTGAGTTGTGCCTCTGTGCATGTCTTTAATCACTCTCTCTCACACACACAAGACATTCACAGCTTGCATTCGGGCCCATTTACAAGTTACGCACCCATATCAATGCACGCACCAGGCCGTATGAGCAAAACCAAAATCATCTTTATTACCCTTGCAATGCATGTAGACACTCACACACACAAACCCACATATACAGCGAAACACGTTCACACCACGGGAGTGATTCAGTGCTCTCCAAATCTTGCTCCAAGAGAAGCTCGACAAAATATCACGTCTGGTTAATGAGTCATTTCAAATTGGAATAATTCCTCCTTGCTGAATTAGCCAATTCTTTAACGGCATCTTAGCAGCTTAATTACATGAGTTCATTCCTGACAGAGAAGAGAGGGATGAAAGAAGGGAAAAAAAGACGAATAAAAAGGAGGAGGTGTTGAGATGAAGAGCAGCAATGGTGGGAGAGAATTTACTTTTTTTTTCTTTAAGGTAGACTCTTTTGAGGATTTCTAAGCCTCTCCTGCTTAGAATGCCCTCAAGGAAAGAACAAAAACTGATTGAACACGAACAAAAGTTCATAAACGGTAAAGGAAAATTAATATAAAATATAAAACAGGATAATAAATATTGTACTTACATAATGAGGAGGTCAGACAAAAAGCTTGGTATTAACATGGCTGTCTGGCTCATGCAATGTCATTACAAGGTACCATAACAAATAAAGAGGTGCGTGGGATAAGACAGAGAAAGCCGTCTCTAAAACCTACGTTGTGATTTGCTCCACAGTGTGTGGCATCTGCGTGCGCCTGTGTGTTTATGCGTTCCCCCTTCCCCTAGTAACAAGGTCACAACACACTTGGCCTGATACACTTTAATCCGGATTTTTTCAAAATGGAATATCATTTCACGGCACTGGATGGAAGCAGAGAGGAGTGTGTGTTCATGTGGTGGCGTAAATAGGGCAGGCGTGCAGTGGGGATTGCGGCTCACATTTAGTAGCTACTTTGACACAGTGACTTTGTCTTTTTTTGTCACACGTTAAGTGCAGCTGCAGCTGGGCCTGACTTGAGCATGACATATTAAAGAGCTTTGCTTTTTTCTCTCACTCTCCCCTACTTTCTCCAGGCTGTTTTTAGAGCCCAGGATGCGTCTGAGGAGAGTGCCATGCACTCTGCCTCACTGGGACGAACGGACGAACAGATGTTAGCAATGATCCCTCTCTGGTCTACCCTCGCTAGAGACAGCGGGGAGTCTTGATGGTATTAGTGAAAGTGTATGTTTGTGTGTGTGGCACTTGGTTTCGCCCCTGGCACAGTTGCAGATAAATCAGAATATTTATCCCATGTCAAGCCATATTTAGCTCTCCCTCAACCTCTTCACTGTTTGTTCTGACAACTCTGATTATAAACAGTGAAGATGTAGCAGGAGGGTAATACAGCTCACATGGATTCACGATCATGCTAAAATCTATGTAGACAGATAGATAGACCGACGCGGCTTTGCTTGCCAAAAACTTTTGTGCATCATTTCATTGTTGGATCGTTTCAACAAATGCAAGCGACCCGCATTTGAACGCAAATAAAGTTATATCTAAATCAAATTCATTCCACCATTTCCTGTCCTGTAAATAATAGAAAAGCCAAAATCACTGAATTGTTCAATTCACCCTTTTCGTGGCCTGCTCTTTTATTAAGTTCAAACAGCACCTTGAGCATTGTGCTCAAGACTTGTCTAGAGGAGAGATAGGAATACGAGAGAAAGAAGGCTAAAGGGGTGGATGAGTGCAGTGGAAAAAGAGAAAACTAGTGTGAAAAAATAACTTGCTGGAAATAAACAGGGCTGGCTAAAAGCGATCCATTGTGCCTGCTTCAGATAAGGCCACTAAACCCGAGCTGGAAAGAGCTGAGCTCCATTCTGCACCATGGAATTATCCTTTTGTTTGGTGTGGGTAGACTCTATTGTTTCATTCTCATTGTGGAGGGTGAGCGTGTGTTTCTGTGCATGTGTGTGTGCGTGTGTGATAGTTTAAGCACATGTGAAGATGTGTTATACCAAAGTCCTTGTAACAGTCTGTATTTGAAAATTCTCCCTTGTAAACATAGCCGTCTCCTCTACCTAAAGTCCAAACAAACTGAGCAAGGGCCACTGGTATTTGCTTCTGCAGTTTCAGAACCTGCCACATTTCATTCCTTTCTTCTCTCCCTCGTTCTTGCTTTTCCCGTTCGCCCGGTCTCATCTTCTGCACCTTATCTCCTGCCTCGCATTCCAGTTGCATCTTCCCCCTTTTCTTTCTCACTTTCTGTGTTGTTTTGTGTCTAAATTGCAGCCTAACAGCTTTTTAAGAGCTGTTTGCAGGGGTTTAATCCTCCTAGCCTCTTATTCAGTCGGCAGTCTATTGTAAGCATCCTGGCACGGTGCGAGACCCTTTTCAAAACGACCATACAGCTCATCCATCCATCACATCTTCTTCCTCTGTCCTTCCCTCTCTTCTTCTAGCCCCTCCAATCCCTTTAGTAAACCCCACTTTTCTTTTCCCTCCATCCCTCTCTCTTTTCTCCTGTCAGCCAGGCCTGATCCCCAGCATCAATGCTGAGCAGGGCCCTTTTCACAGTTACATAAGGTGTGACAAATTGTTGATTTGCCTTCTCCATGCCTGTTTCTGCTCCTCTCTCCGCATTCCAGACACCCTGTCCCTCGCTCACACCCTCCCTGTCCCTGTCCTTTCTCTATTTATCGGCATGAAAATTGCAGGGGTTCAAGTCAGCCTGTCGACAGAGAGAGTGAAACGGGGATGATGGGGGGTCCGCAGCGGCAAGAAAAAACAGAGAATAGGACATACGAGCTTCCAGCAGGGGTGGAGAAGGCAAGAACAGGCTTCTGACAGATAGAGGGTTCAAACAAGCCCATGCTTTTGAGAGGGAATGAAGGAAATCTATAATCAAGCACCTCACCCTGCAGTTATTTCTCACTCTGTCTTATTCTCTTGTTAGTGGTGTTTGCTAAGGCAATTTCTCGTAGTTAGGGTTAAGGATTTGCTGGCTGTGGACATGAATGATTTATATTTGTATTTGTTCATTTCACAGAAGATTTTATTCAAAGCGATGTGTAACCCTCAAATCATGTGACTTGTTGATGAGTGTTGTGCTATTGCTTTTCTAAGTAATCAGACTTTAAAGTTTTGCTTGGCAAATGACAAAACTGGCAAGGAGGGACCTATGCCATCTTGAGACCTTGGCATAAATAAGTAATCTCCTAGAAACCATCCAGAACAACCTGCCAACCACCCAGAATACCCTTAACCACCAAGATTTGCAAAGGAAAAAAAAGTTTTAATCTTGGCCTGACAACAGCGGGTAACAATGACCACAACATCAGATCATGTCAACCCTACCAGGTCAGATAAGAAGTTTGATAAATGGAGAAATATGCGTGTGTGTGTGTGTGTGTGTGTGGCGCTTAGGTCCTCTACTTGCAGCAGAGTCTGTGTCTGTCACGCACTCCTCTCTGCTGTGCCGCGTCTCTGGTGAGCGTCAGAACTTTTCCAAGTGTCATTATTCCAGCGTTCCCATTCTCACTCTCCCACTTCAGAGTCTAAGAACTCCTCTACTCGCAGACGGAAAGCTCTCCGCTAGGAACACAAAGAGGCTGGGTAGAAAAAAAAAAAAAAAAACTAGAGAGGGAAGGAAGAGGGGGAGGATGAGATTGTCTCTACACATCAGCCAACTGTCTTGACAAGATGTTGATTGAGCCAGTCTTGTCATTTCATTCCTGCAGGTCTCCTGGTATTTTCTGGAGACGGTTATTGCTGCTGCTCTCCCTTCTCTCACTCTACTTTATCTACTTTCCATGCTGCCTTTCTCTAATTCTCTCTCTCCTACGGCATGCACCAATCACACTTTATCTCTCTCTTGCTTGCTCTCTGTTGCTTAGTGTACAGTATGATCTAAGATCTAGTATGCTTTTAAATCATTAGCGTTGTGTGCACTTTGCATAAATGTGTGGGTAGCTGTATGCACCAACGCCCCCACAAAGATGGAAACAGCTACAATCATTCTGCCTCTGATGGGCCTCATTCACTGTGAGGAAAAATAAATAAAGACAATAAAGACAAATTAATAAATAAATAAACAACGATTTTATATGCACTCTCGTTTCATTCCTTTGGCTGTGAAGTCGGGGGAAACAACACTGAGAAAAAAGAACACTGTAAATATGGCAAGATGATTAAAATCCATAAAGTCAATGAAAAGATCACATTTAAACGTGCCCCCCTTATTCGCCTTTGTTGATCTCTCTCCCCTGCACTCACTTTCAAAACGCAAATGAAATGAAAACAAAGAAATCTAGCACTTTATACTGAGCTATTGGGATGCTAGACTCAATGCCCTGGGGTGTCAATTAATTTAGTCTGGGGATTTGTGGCCTACACTTCCTAATTGAGCCCAGTGGAGGCCCCTGTGGCTCTCTGTGATAGGAGGAAGTGCGTTTCATAATTAATAAGTTTTTTTTCTTCATACTGTCTTTATTATTATTATTTTTAATGAGGAAGTGATGTTGTAAATGCATGCATCTCATTAGGGCCATACACTTTATTGGTCTAAATGCAGAGAAGAAAGGGAAAATAGCTGTAACCTCAGTTGTTAGTGGCATATTGAAGTCTGTGCATGCATGGGAGTATGTGTGTTGGAAAATAAAGGGAGATGGGTTCAATGAATACCTTGTTAGGGTTGTTCAATGTGTGTGCTTTTTTTACCGCTTGGAGGTTAATGTGGTGCTGGCAGTTCTATTGAAGCTTTCTAATTTGATGTTTTTTCCTTTCTCCTCGAAATAGAGACTGGCCATGGCTGAGTGTTGTTTTTGAAGACCACCAGTTTGTTTGATGTATGAGAGATTTAATTTCTGTTCTATTACAATTTCCCTTTAGTTTCATTCTGCCTGTTTTGCTTCCTTTCTTGTGACACCTATGTGGTAGCGACTTCTATCCGCATCACGTAACAGTATACAATTAAACAAACAGCTCCTTCATCTCTCTGGGGAGGGTGGCATCGGCTGAAACAATGAGCTGCCTCTTCGCCGGTGAAAGGGCTGACCCACGCTCATGGACGGCCTTCAAAACCGCCGTGATTAATCGATGTCTGTGGTTTTCTCAGTCACCACATTTTGCATTTCCTTCCTCTATCAAGTTAAGGTGGTAGGGGGTTGGGTAGTTTAATTAAAGACCGAACTTTCTTGTTCATCAGATTAGCCTGGACTCAAAGTGTTCTTTTAACATGACTGATGACTAAAACCCTCCAGAACACAAAATAACGGGTGGAGAAAGAGGATAGAAAAAGGATTGAAAAAATCTTACCTGCCGACCTCAATACATCCTGGCTTGCTTAACGCAAAAGAGAAGAGGGAGGGAGGAAGGGGAGGAAAAAAAAAAGTAATTTCCTGAAACTCCATTTCTTTGGTGGTGATTAGCAAAGAAGCGTAATTAGGCTGAAATGTGAAGTCAGGATTTTTTTTTTTTTTTTTTGTCTTTACGGATTGAACCACTTCCTCTGGAAAAATCTGGCCCTGATTAATGAATGAATGATTAATGAGAGAACTAATAAATCAATTAATTATTAAGCAAGCACTCTGAACAACAGAAAAGGGAGGATGAGGATGAGGGAGAGATTGTGAACGTAGCCACACACAAATCGAATGAAAAATCTTTAACTGAGAATAACTGTGTTATCCAGACAACAAAGTATTAGTTTTAGCCAAAAAGTGAGTTCTTAACGTTAGTTCTAGCCAAAAATGTGACATACGCACATTTGTTTTCACTGATTGGTGCCATCGTGTTTCAACAAGACAACAAGTTGTAACCCTGAAGCGCAGAGGTGGCAAATCTTCCTTCCCCACTTCATCCCTCCTTCCAACTTCCTACACCCTCCCCAGTTAACTAGGACACTCTATCAATCTTTGATAATACTTGGCGTGGGCTGTGGCTGCGAGACCAGCGACGGGAGAGTCGAGGCAGCACAGCATGGCGTGATGTATGAAATGTGGGCTGTGCCAGTAACAATGATATACTGTAGCGTTTTCCAGTCAAGTTTGACCTTTTTTCCTCCGCTGATATTAATCGCTGCAGCGCCAGAATACATGCCTGATCTATTTCTCCCCCAGGAACCCCCTGCACTTTCCAGTGCCGCTCTGGCCTCTCCATGTCTTTGCTAAGCTTTCTTTATCTCTCTCCCTTCTTTCTTTCGCTAAGACTATCCCTCCATTGGAGCGCACCTTCACACCAGGATGTGCCACCTGACTGTTATTTTATGATTGGATAGGTTTGTTGTGGCCTTTTAAAAAAATATGACGTGCCCCTGTAAACTTTCAACTCCCCAGTGCACAAGACCTAGCTTAAACATAAGAGAACTTGCTTTGTGATAGCCAGAGATATAGATCTCTATGCTTTGGCTGTGGCATTATTAGCTGAGCATCTGAGCAAGAGGAATGGACACTAGAGCTTTTGAAGAGAGTCTCCTGGGGGCTTTGGAACCGGGCAACCTACAGAAGAAGTCGAGAAAAAAGAGAAGGAGCCTCAAGGCTGTTTGGCAGGATTGTTCCTAGTTAATGTGATGGAAAATGCCAAGTCCCTCTCATGCTCTCTCTTTCTCCCTCTTTCCCTGTCCTCCTTCTTTTCACTATCTTCTTGTTGACTGGTGCTATGCTGCCAGTGTGGAATTGCAGATTTACCCAGTCTCAATTGAGTGAAAAGGGCTTTGTCCCTCCATTTGGGGTGGATCATTGACTAGAGTTTGGGACATATGGTCCCTGTGTGCTGGTCCCTGCCTAGCGCTGCTGAAGAATGCAGTGGGAGGGACACTTGACCTCCCTGCTCTTCTTTAACACCTAGTGTGCCTAACTCAGCTAGTGGCGTGATGAGCTTAAACACTTCATTGTGTGTCTTCCTTTCGTTAGGGATTTTTTCCCCCTCCTGTCGTCAGCTCTAAAAGTTAACTGACCATGGGAGGAGTGCCGATAACGATGGGTGCCGATAACCCTGTTCCCACTTGGTATTAAGATCATTCTTAAGCAATCCAATCATGAGTGGTCAGCTGAGACACATTGCTGTTTACACCTGGTAATAACTTGCATCTAAAATGCAAAGAAAGAATTAAAATGGTGTGGATAGATCATCGGTCAGTTATTTTCTTTCAAAGACAAACCTCAAAATGTTTTTGGATCCTATTTAGACCTGTCTTTAGCAATTTCCCGTTTCAAACAAATCTCCAAAAATAAATGTTAATACCAGGTAAATGTCATTCACTCTTTATCTATCCTAAAACAACTTGCACAATTTCTTATTTTGCATGCAAACTCCTTATTCTTTTATGCTTTAACACACACACACACACACACACACACACACACTCTCTCTCTCTCTCTCTGTTTGGCTGGACAGTTAAGTAGACAGCAGTAATAGATGGACGCTGTCTGGTCGTGGCAGTATCTCTGATGCCCAGGCCCATATTGGAATGTCTCAGCGTGTTTTCCTGTGATAAGGCTTTTAATTAAGTGTCTAACAAGGACGTCTGGGGGTGTCCATCGAAGGGACGTGGCCACCTGTGTACAAGCCCATTATCCAGAGAGACAGAGTGAGAGAAAGAAAAGAAAGAGTGTGTGAGAGAACGAAAGATAGGCAAGAGCAGAGAAAGGCAGAAATAGATGAACAAAGCCACGCACTCACATGCATACAGGCTTTCCACTCTGTAGGAATCTAATTCTCTGTACGGTCACAACCAGGACACCAACTGGATCCAAATCATGATTTACGCACCAGACGCCATGACCGCTTTAAAGCTTACATAAACAAAGGTTTATTAGCAGGTAAGGCTCAGTTTCTGGGCTACTTCATAGGCTGGTAAACAAGTGAGGTATGTGCTCTTAATTCATTACTCCTGTTCAACCGACACGGTGTTGATGCCGAAGCCCAACCTGGATCTATTCTGCTAATCTAGACCATAGGAAAAACAAAACAAAACAAAAAACGTCAAACCAAACTCCTCATATTTAATAATGTTGGGCTGTACAGCTACTCTAGTCACTTTATTTAGTAGATAAAAATTACAAAGTAATATTTATTTATAAATGTTCATTGATTAATATACTTTTTATTAATTAAGTTAAATTATTTCTAATTGTTACATCAAATATATTAAATATAATATATAATCACACTATATAATTATACATTATTTGGGTACCTGTCTATCTATATACCTCAATTCAAATCAAATTAATGTTAAATGTCAAATCTATTTTCAATTCATTTCTGAAACTATACGTTTCACAGATTCCTCAAGCCCTGGCTCCAGCCTCAGCACCATTTCAGTGGAAAAAAGGTACATAAGGTGTCGCTATTGATCATTACAACATCTAGATAATCTGGAGATTGCTTGCCTGCAGCTCGGCAGTGTTCCAATGACGTCTTTACAGGATATGGGTTTGGATCTTAGGAAGCCCAAATCAATCTCTAAAGATTCCGATATTTAGGAGAGAAAAAAGGATTGTACCATTTAGTTTTTTTCCACTCCAGCAGTTCTTGTAGGGAGAATAAGAAGGAGAAAGAAAGGGTGTCATCCCAACAGAAACAAAGGTAAAGAGAAAAGGGGGAAAAATATCTGATCTGCAAGTGTGAATGAATGCATCCTTTACATAACCTATTATAATTCAACAGACATAAAATTGTATATTTGTAAAATATCTTTCTATCTTCCCTAATGAATAACTTCCCTCTCGGTTTTTTTTTTTTCCTTTTTTTTTTTTTTGCCGAGCAATCTGTTCCACCTCCTCTTGTCCACTCTCATCCCTCCATCCGAAGAAACCACTCAATCTTCCTTCTTGAGGGAGGCTTCCTTTAAATCTTAATTAAAACCAACTCCAAAAGCCCATCTCCTCCCAGCGGAAAGCTTGAAATCAGCTTAGAACAATCAAGCTTACGGATTAGGTTCCTGGGGAAATAAGGAAAAGAAAAGGAAAGAGAGAGACACAACACAAAGAACAGAAAGATGAGGGAAAAGAGTTCCCCCACCCTTTCTTACTCAGGGTGGTGACTAGAGTCTGGTCTTGACCTATCAACCCCACTTTCTTGCAAGATTAAGCCGCTAGCGATGCTCCTAGAGAAGGTAAACAAAGGTTGGGAACAATGGCCACCAGGCGAGAACCTTATTGGATTTTAATTAAGTGCCAAGAGAGAGTGTTAAAAAGGACTATGGGACGCAGTGGGGCTCCAGTGTTCACAATCCTGTAGAGCACATTTCTCATGCTTCACATTTTACACTTTTTCTTTTTGCGCGACCCTTGCTCCTACTATCCACCTTTTCTTTTTCAGACAAAAAAAAGCTCCTTAGCCTGTTTGCCCACTTGTTCACATTGTGAGAACAACAAACAGTCTTCACTCCCCGCTCCTTAGAGAACTATTCGTCACCTGCCTCGTTTCACCCCGATCCCAGGTTATCGCTCTTGGGCTCCCTCTCTCTCTCTCTCTCTCTCTCTCTCTTAACAAGGTGAAACAAGACTCGGTCCCCTGAGGAGGCAGCGCCAGTGATAAGGTTAAAATGGGCCGAAAAAATGGAGGCGATTATTTGATATTGGACAGATTGAATTATCTAGATTGAGAGTGCAAGAGAGGAGGGGATGCTGGTTTGGTTCCGAGAGCCAAAAGAAAGATAGTGTGAGGCAGAGAGGGAAAGAAAGGAAGAAGGCTGGACAGAATCATTTTTCTCCAGCATTGCCATTTGTGCCGATGAGGACCAGCCTGATATTAATGACCACTCAACTCCTGGCCAATGGAGGAGTTTTTACCTCTTAAGGGGCAGATTGTGAATGGCACAAAGTAGGCCGTTAATTTGACAGAGAGCAAGTCAGCCAATGGTAGATTTGCGAAGACTGAGAGAACTCTATACGAAAACTGAGAGACGTTCATTGGACCTGTTGGCTCCCTCTCTATCAGACCAACAAGGTTCTACAACTACTAATTATACTGCTAACTAATGAACATAGAAAAAGCTTTCTCTCAGTGCCTCTAAAAAAAAAAAAAATCCAAATACACACAAACACCATGCGCCTGGCCAGAGACAGGTCATCATCACCTCAGCAGGCACCAAAAGAGAGCTGTTAATTGGTGTGAAAACACATACACTGACTTGTGTTATGGGTATTCGATGAAGCTGGCACTTGTTAACTGGATACACTGAATCACAGGGAAAGAAGGAGACAAAAGGGAGAGCTGGAGAGGTTTTTTGAGAGGAGAGACCCCACCTTCATATTTGTGAATTCTTTGCTTGGCTCTAAGGAACATAGCTAATGAGTCTGTCCCACTTTAAACTCTGGTGTTTTATAAAAATCAGTGATGGCAACAGACTCTCAGGAAGCTTCCACTAACAAATAAGTACACTTCACACCTTCACACTGACATGCCCACAGTACAAACACCTTTGAGCAATATAAATTGAATATAAAAAGAAAAAAACACCCTTTCTTTTTTCCCTACCAAGTTGAATCTGCTTTGCTTTACACTTAAGTGAACCCATTAATAACATTAGCAAAACAAAAGAGATTTCGCACCAAGCTACCGCATCACACTGGGACAAAATACTTTAACAGAGCCTTTTAAGGTTCTGGCTGACAATTCAAGACTCTTTCACGGTGAGTTTGGACCATAGATTTCTCAGATGCCTGGTAAACGAGCGAAAGCTTGCAGCGTAAGGACTGTTACAGGGCTAATCACTAGCATGGATGATCACTGAACCTCCCTGTGGCTCTGTTGAAAGGGGGCTTGGGTTGGCCTCTTTGCTCTCTATTACTGATCAGCCTGCTTAAGTAGCTTGTGATTGAGGGGGTCCATTAGAAGCCTATCCATCACCTCCTCTCAACAAGCTGAGTGAAAAAGTGAAGACATCAGACACACCCCTGCACCAGTTTCTGCACTTAATAAATGTCCACATTATTCAGAATACTGTCAAAACTCGTTAACCTTTTTTATAAAATAAATAGTTAAAATTCCAAAATCTAACTGACCCTTAGTTAAACTCTGGCCATCTTGATTACTGCTGCTAACTTGCACAAACTTTGTAGAACATCACATAGGAACATACTGGAAAATTCTGTGAATTTGTGGATTTGCAGTAATACGTGCTCATAAAGTGATAAAAAAAAAAAAAATTGTACTTGATTAACAGATTTTAGGAACTATAACACTGCAAAACCTTTTTTCTGCCATTTTTCTTTAAAGAAGCTCAAATTACAAAGAAAACCCTAGACAATCAGAATTGAGGCAAATACTTCTTACAATCAGCTTAAAAGAAAACCCTCATTTGATCATGATTACAACGGATAACATCAGTGTAAGTGAACAGCACACATTTACTGCTCTACTGTGAACTCTCAAGTTACTATTGTACTACAATGACCTGAATCAATATGTAAAATAGTGTTAAAAGAAAGACTGTAAGTTTGTAACATTAATTTACCTTGGAGCAAATAGCAATGTTCTTATTGATAATCTAAGTGTACTTCTCCAGATTCTTTTTAAAAATTGGAAACAGACAAACTACCCCTTTTTTTCAGTAGTTCTATGGTACCGTATACTTTCTGGGTATCTTGTGGACCTATAAGTGACCCAGCAAGAACATTTAATGATTTTCTGTAATACTGAGTTCAAAACCATCCAAAACATGCCTATTCTCTATAAACTTCCATTAGAAAAAAGCACAAGCTTTTAAGACAAAAAGGTGTATGGCAACTTACTTAGGTATAATTGGTCAGTATGTTTCAATGCTGGACTTAGCAAAGGGTCAAATATACTACATTAATTGTTATTAATGTGCCAAACCGATACAGCTATTAACAGCTGACAGTTAGGGTAATAAACCATATTATTTGAAAGAGAAAAAAGTTTATTGTGATTGATGTAGCTAATAAATTGAACTACTTATTGAACAGTGATGTCTTCATTATTTTGCTGTTTAAATACTTTTCAAAATCACAATTTTTGCTTTATTTGGCCACGCTAGTAGTACAAAGCTCAAAAGGAAATACTCCCTTAAAAAAGCTCCCACAAATTCCTCTGCCTGTGAAATCCCTTCATATCTAAACAAGCTTTCTCAAAGCTGCAGCTCCACCAAAACTCAGCAAAACATTTACTTTGGAAGCGAGATGTCAGTATCATATGACAACCTTTCACATTTGTGCCGTTTTCTAGAGGGCTTCATAAATCATCACTAAATCTCCTCGCAGTGGGATGCAGCTCATAGAGAAAGTTGAACCCGTATCTTCAGGCAGGAGAGTATCTCGCTTCGCCTGCTGCTGTAAGTGAGAAGAACCCAGAGAAGTGCGGTTCCAAGCAGGAACACGCTCCTCATTCTCTCACCTGCTCTGAGGTGGCCCTGTTTGGGAACGCTTGAAACCAAGCAACCTGCTGCGTACAAAGCCAACCTGGAGCCCAGAGCTAGAAGACCCACTGTGTCCTCCAATACCAATGCATCTTTTTCTCAGCATACTGGTGAGGCTGTTTTTGTCACACCTCGGTAACATACACAATCCATTCGAGAAGAAAGCAAAAACAAGTGGCTTGAGGTAAAGTACCAAGCAGTTTGCATTAGCATCAGACCTTTTATTCCTGTTTTCTCATTCTATCCTCCACACATGAGCCAGCCCACACTTCCTTGCCTGCTTGATGGATTTTCTTATTTATGTATTTGTCCTATTATGCTTTTTCATTTATACAAGTAACACAAAATAAGGATGGCAAGGAATTGTTCTTCTCTGAAAAAAGGATGACAACACAGGGTACAAATAACGCTCTAGATCACACTGCATAATGGATACCTCTCTAGCAAAGCTGCTTAACGTGACATATTTTAGATCATGTTGGTCTATCAGTACCACTAGCCAAATGTTGCTGGTGAACAGCATGGCTATATATACCACCATCACAGAAACTCATGCTAGCCTAAGCAGATCTTTTCAGCCGAGCAGAGTGCGGTATTGTGGGACTGTGAAGCCTATTCCATTATAATCTGCATAATAGGCATATTTATGCATGCAACCGCATAAAAAGTGTCACTTTGTGAGGCAGCTTGGTAAAGTTCTAAAAAGCTCAGCTAATGTAAGCATCGGATCACTTTTTTAGACTTCATCTGTCCATACAGACTCATTATTCACTCCAAGAGACATTATGTTTAGCAAGCAACTTCTCTTTCCCTTTGTCTCTCTTTGTTTCTTGTTCTCTTTGTCTTCGATCTCACTCCCTCCCTCTCCTATTTATCTCTGTCCTTATCTGTGACTGACAAGCACCCCACACCAGTGTTTACAGCAAGCCAGAACCAGGGAGAGAATTTAAAAAGTAAACAGCCAATATCCTGCGCAACAACGCTGAGGAAGCTCTTTTCAGTGTGTATCGTGTACCTGTCCCTGTATGTGTGTGTGTGTGTGTGTGTGTGTGAACTTCCTCTTCAACTCCGCAGAGAACTGCAGGGTTTGGACGCCTCGCCCAGACAATAGTCACAGACCATTAGAGGTTTCTCTGTCTTTCTCTGTGCAGGGTTCGGTGCTGTAATCCGTTACAGCCCTCCCACAGCAGTAGAGCGGCTGGAATGCATCAATCAGGAAGGTCCAGGGGCACTGCCTGACATTACCTCATCGTCTGAAAGAGGCTGTGTATTAAATTCAACCCATCAACACTACTACCCCTCCCTCCCTTTCCCTTTCATCCACCCAGCTCCGGCCAACCTGTGCATTCAAAGCTTGTCTGCTTTGTTACGGCTTCATCATTGCCCCCAGGTGTCTCCAAATGCCCTATCCAGTCTCCTGTGTCAGACACTCACTTTTCATCTGTTATGTCTTTGTTACTGTGTTTCCTACTTTTAAACTGGGAGAACAGATGAAGGGGTTCCTTCACACCAGTACAAGGGTATCCATTACCTTCAGAGCTAAGATTCTGGAAGTTAATCTGTTTGACCTCCCTCTTTTCCTCTCTTCTCTTTCTGCCTTGGCACACCACTTTGTCAAGCCGCATGGACTCCTGAGCCTTACGCATCTTGGCTAAATGGTTCTCTCGCTTTCTTCGCTGCCATCCTTTCTACCTTCTAAATCATTTGATCGCCCCTTCTATTTTCCAAAGGCACTGGCTTGTTTCAGATAACTTTGGATCGCTCGATAAAATTACCATGTTTGGACACATGAGTGACGGCGGAAAGCTTGTTTGACGCGCCTTGACTGACACCCCTCACTTGATAGCAAATTGGCCAGCTTCTCCCTCGACCTCCCACTGTGGCGTTCAAAGCCATGCCGTAATACCCCAGCAATCAAGAACAAGAAAGACGGTGGGGAGAAAAAAGGAAAGAAATACATGCTTTTCTCAATTTCTTGCCCAGCTGTCTGAAAACTAAACAGAGATGCCTTTCAACCCTGGTGTGGTGGAGGAGGTTGAGTGAGGTCTTCTCTCCGGTGTGGAGTATTATGGTTAACGGTTGAGCTCACAATCACAATATTTGCATGCACATTCCACTGGGGTTTCCAGAGAAGAAGAACTATTTGGTTAAGGGATGTGAGTGTGTGTGCGACAGAGAACGAGACAGAGACAGACAGAGAGAAAGAAAGAGAGAGTGAGAGAATGAGCTCACAAATAGCTGATAATGAGGGTCTTCCTGTCTGCATGACAGTCTTTATGCCAAAGGCTCAAGTAGGGCTGTGCTGAGCTGAGATCTGTCGTTTAATATGATGCTATCTCATAATGGAAGCAGGTATAAGATCCTATGCTGATACAGAATCTAGACAGCGTTAGCGGAACTGAAATCAGTGTCCTACTAGTGCATGGATGTCAAGAACTATATTACTATAATTACTATATCAGTATGAAATACTCCATAATATTCTGTTTGTAGATAAAACAGGACAGGTAAAAAAACAGAAAAGCTTTACTGCACACATCTAAAAAATGTTTAATAAATAAAAACTGGCCTGCATAATGTGACATTGTGTCAAAACCTAAAATGACTTTGACACCACTGTACTGGATCACATGAAATGCTTTAAACTGAATATCAGGGGCAAAGTTTGATCCTAAAGCATCGCACACAATATTACAATCAGACTGTGGCTTTCTTGAGAGCTTTTCTGTCTCTCTCAGGCACACAATGTCTTCTGTGATGGAGTAATCGTTAATTAAGCAGTCAGGCTTTGACTAATCACCCTACAAAGGGCATGCAGCTTTAACCACGAGACACTCATCTCAGCTGCCCCTCTGGCATACCCTTCAACTGTGTGTGTGTGAGAGAGAAACAATCAATTACTTCTAGCTGTCAGTCCATCTGAACATCTATGAATGAATCTATCAATGAATGTATGCATGAATCCATAAGTACAACAAACCCGACAACAGATAATAAAGGAACATAATGTCGAATCTCGCTCAATGATTTACAGTACAGCATTTTTCCCCAAACGTAAACACACACACACAAAAAAAATCTAATATTGAATAAATAGACAGATAAAATTAATGAACAGTTTTCAAAGCAGAATTGGATTTTTTTTTGCCACCACAGAAAACATCCTCACTTATCAGGGCCATCTTTAAGACTGGGCTTAGGGATCTCGGCCCGAGAGGATAATATGAGCCCAGATATTGCAGCAACATGGAAGATAAATTTCAATTTACTGTTGCTTTCTGTGTCACAGCAGGAGATATGAAATTTTGTCTTGGAGGACTGGAGGTGATAGTAAAATAGGAGCCGATGTGCACTCTACCAAATCCCAGTTCATTCTACACACGCATGTGTCAAAACACTTCCTTGCTCCTGTTCGTACCAAATTGTGATACATTTCCCCAAGTAACGAGTGGCACTTTTCGCATTTTGGGAGAAAAAATGCAAGCAAAGTGCTTATAAAATTAGGAAATGAGTGTTTAAAATTGTATCTCTTTCCTTAGGCATTGTTTTAATGATTTTCTCCAAATTAACTCAGGCTGCTGAGCCTCACCCCTTTGTGATCAGGGAGTAACGTCAACAGTAAACACCCTCTTTTTTTCCCACTGTATGCAAATATCTGTGATTATCTGACCCTACTGCCTACTGTATCTCATCATCAGAATAAACACACTGCCCTAAAAAACAACAACACTGTTGACAGGAATCCCAAGGGATGTGGATACAGAAGATAAAATTCCGCTCTAAGAGTCACTCTCGGCCTTGGAAAACAAACTGTCCGTTTTAATGTAACTGAAGACCTCCGATGACATCATTGCCCTCTTTTTCATTTTCTCCTCCAGAGGAAGAAGTCAGCACAATTCCTCTTTGTCCACTTGCTCGTCTTTCCGCCCAAGGAAAATGAGGTGAGGATGTGGGTGGACGGAGACGAAGCGAGAGGAAGAGAGGGGCTGAAAAAACAATGGAGATGGAGGAGATGGCCTTGTCCCAGAGTGAGGAACAACTGGCCACCTCTCCTCTGGGCTCTGCCATTAGGCATGCGAGCTGGAGACACTGAGAGCTGATAACAAAAGCCCCCCTGAATGCAATGCCAAGTTCTTTATCTGTGTGCTCCTGCATGGGCAAGCTGATTACAGCCTTTCCCTCCAAAACCTTCTCATTTGCTTTCTCTATTCCACTAATTCTCCTCAATATTTGCCTGTCTGTTGGGGGGGGGGGGGGGGGGGGGGGGGCTGAGGAAAGCTGCGGAAAACATGGGTGAGACCCCAGGGTCACTGTCTTATGTCTGTGAAAGATAATTAGACAATACGGCTGTGTGTAGCATGTCTCGGGCAGAAAACAGAGAGAGTCATTGTTTCAAGACCCCCCTAACCTAACAGCTGTATGTGTTATCAGGAGCACGATTTGAACGTTATGACGGGCAAATGAGGCCGCGGGAAATATGGAAAACAAGGATATGTGGCCTTTTCTCCACAGGAAGTATTAGAAAAGTTAACTTACAGATTTTTGATTACCTGCAATGAGGGTTTTCCTTTTTTTTTTTTTTTTTTTTTTTTTTTTTGTTACTGTACAGAGAATTAGCATTATACTGATCCCCTTAGTCCTATTCACAAACTTTAATGTCATTCTCAACATCCATCCCAGCAACACATAAAATTCGTAAGCTAGAATGTTGTCTGGGGAGAAAATCTTGCGATTTGCTCTCTGCTGTAAACAAAACTGACCTTTATGTTGAATTTGTCTCCGAGCGCCAACCTCTCCCTGTAAAAGAGCCCAGAGCATTCAACCGCTCGCAGCCAGTCCATCTCGCTCCGGTCTGCAGAGTGCAAGCGAATCAAAACAGGCCAAAACTCATCCATAGCTATGCCATACGAGCATCTCCTAAATAATGCAGCAGTCTTCCTGCACAGATTCTGCACAGATTCTGCTGCATCGGCGCTATTGTGAATCGTGTGTGTCACACACTTACTCTCTCGATCTCAAACGCACACACACTCATCACTGAACTTGCTCGCTTCCAACTTTTCTACTCCTTTTCAATAAGGAAAAACAGGTGAAATATGGAAGCCCAATTCTGCCTCAGTTGTCACTTTATTTCTTATAATTGTGACTTTGTATGTCACAAAGTGACTATTTATTATTTTAAACTTTATCTTACATTGAATCAGAAACTGGCTTCTACAGAAAAGAGTAAGCAAGTGAAGTAAGAGGAAAAGAGAAAGAATGACACTAATTCTCTGTATTATTATATCAACATTTTATGGTCTTCTTTTGCAATCATTACAGTGGACACATAACCTCATATTACACACCTTTACATTAAGCCTCTTAACAATACACACACATACATAAAAACAGTCATTTTCAATCCCAATACGGTCTCCTAAGACATTCAGCTCATGCATAATACAGAAAGCTCCTAAAACAAACCCAGAGAGCCACATGGCCAGAAATACCACCATACAACCCCACTCAATCTCAGCGCCCAGCAGTCCTCACCACTAATGGGAGGCCCCGTGTGCGGGTCAAACTATCTGTCCCTCTAATGGAGCCAGCTAAGACATCAAGTCTGCAGATCCGCAAAGCTGTTTGTTGGAGTGTTTACATGTGTGTGGTTGAGTCTGAAACCGAAGCCAGCAGCCTTGCTGCCCAATCAGTCAATTACTTAACAGACAGCAGTTGAAGGCACCAACTAAAGAAACTGGTTTCAGACTGGCTTCCCAACCACCATTATGATGCCTAATGGTCTAGAACAAATTTGAGTCAGCCTTAGACATAACTAAGAAAGTACTTAATGATAGTAATTATTAATTATAATGAGACAGAATCATATGTTAAAACAAATGGATGTTTACATAGACTGTGGGTTACCACAGATAGCAAAAATGCATAATATGTGCTGATTTTTGAAGAAATCTTAGAAGGCAGGATGTTACACAGCTATTATATTTAATATCTTGATGCATACTAAGTCAATATATTCAATCGTCCACCTTGCTGATACTGATGCTCAACACTAGAAAGCAGGAAAGAAAGTAAGTATGTGAACGAAAGTGTGCGTTAGGAAACAAAATGATAAAAATATTATAAAAATGCACAAAGGGATAGTCAGTTATGTATTTATTTTGCTCTTCACAAGGCAAAAGGACTAGAGAGGAAGGAAGCAGTAGGCGAAAGTCTTATGATCTTAACACGCTTCCTTTGAACGCTGCCTTATGGGACTTGCCAACCCCACGCCAAAGGTTTCAAAAAAAAAAAAAAAAGCACAGTGCTGGAGATTACTTGGAATACCGATGGCACAGTGCAACAGAATTCCACTGGGAGACTGAGGGACATTCCGAGAAAGCAAATTATGGCTGGGAGAAAGAAGCGACGGAGCTTTGGTAAGGGCATGCACATGAATATCTGGCACTAGGGGCTGGTCTCTTCAAGACTCTGTCATGTTCTCTGCTTCAAACCCTGCTCTTTGCTACTAGTTCTGTGCCTTCGTCTTGTCAGACACTCTGAAATTGTATGTGTGTGTGTGTGTGTGTGTGTGTGAGTGAGAGAGAAAGACAGGTAGAGAAGACAAACAAGAGGGAGACCAAGAGATAAAGGAGATGTGTGTTTGCACCTACGTTCGGGTGTGTGTATGTCTGGGTGAGTGTGTATGGAAGCATGTGTGTTTATGTGAACCAGGACAATCTTTCTCTCTCTCTCTGTGCTAGCTATCTATGAGCCATTATTCAGAGAGGGAGCTGGTGAGTCAGATGTGAGCTGGTGGTGGTTTTTCAGAGTGTGGCGTGCTGCTTGTATAGTTGACAGGTGAGATGAGTGGTTCAGGCCGTCCGGGAGCCTCTCTGCTCCTCCCAAAGCAGCTGCCACCAGTCTGTCAAAGAATTGCTCTGCTACATCCTATTCTTCCCTCTCCCCCCTCCTTCTGTCTTACTTTCACACCCACTTAATAATGAGAAAAACATCTAGAGTGCAGCCAGGGTCATATTTTACCCCTAAATGAGTTACAAAATACATATGAAAAGCTCAATAGTCAACAAATATTTTCCCCTGAAATGCATTAGAAAATCCACATAAAAGCCAATAGTCAACAAATAGCTGTTATAAAGGAAAATTGATAACATATCCTCAGATAAACCTCTGTTATTGTGCTTAATTGAAGCATACTCTTATGCTATGATTATTACAAATTTAGAACCTATTTGCAAACCAGGCAGGCATTTTATTAACATTTCCGCCTATATTTTCCCTCTAAGTTTGTGATGGTGCTAGGCATTTAGATTCAAGATTTAAATTTAATTACTGCCTCCATCCGTGTCAATACGGCGGCCTCATTTATCAAAGAGACAGACAGAAAGCGCAGCTTAACAGCCAATAAACATTTGTTTTTAATTCGTTTACTGGAGCGCCGACCGAAAGCGCTTTGCCTCGCTTGCGGTTACGCCGTTAATTGGGAGAAGAAACACTTTTGGATCTGAGGGGGCCGGGGGATTTTGAAGCCTTTATCTAGAGCTGAATCAAAGCCGGCGTTAATAATACACCCAATGAATAAAATATTTGTTAAAAGGCGTGGAAACAACAGACGCACTGTAAAAATAGGCCAGGCTCGAAGATGCTGTACTACTCCGCAAATGAATCAACCTCTCTCACAGCACACAGAATATGCAAAATATAGCGCCGCCTTTGGTGTGAGATAAACAGCGCAAATTTGAATACGGTGCCCGACAACTACTTAGAAGTGTACAAAGAGTACTGAGCTTTTAAATGCAACACTGTAGAAAACAATCCTCATAGATTGTGCAAAGAGAGAAATGTTTTCTTTGTTTTCATGTTTGAAAATAATTCAAATTGCATGTTGTGCAATAACAAGTGTACACACATTTCACTTTGCACAATGTCATTCTGCAGTAGTGATGAGAATAACTATATTACATTTACATACTTTCTAGGAAATAAAATTCGGAGGGAAATGTTAATCTTATTGCACTGCCAAATAATGAGATAGGCGGCTACTTCCAGATTTTAACAGAATTTATTTAATAACTCATAAATACAAATAGTAATAAAAAATAAATGCATTTTAATGACTTGTGTGACAGATGTCATCTTACCCTAAATCTTTACAACTTATTTACAACGTACACTGATTTGCAGAAGCTAAGTCTTAACATAACACATTAACAGTTCTTACTTCATTTTGAATAGGACATAACGACAATAACAGTTTAGTCAGACTGATTCAGTGTCCGCTAGCACTGATTTTGATTCACTATAAAGAACCTGCTCATAAGAGTCATTTGTTCTGAAATTGAACAACAACGGTCACGCTGAATTTTTGTCATTCGCAAAAAAAAAAAAAGAGCCGACTCATATGAATCATTCGTTCGGGAATCATGTGGTACTGTTGGCGATGTGTGTTTGCGATTCATTAAAACGGACCTGTTCATAAGACTCGTTCTGTTAGGAATCGGACTACATTGATCTCAATTTATGTTTAAGAGTCACTAAAAAGAACCTGTTCATGAGAGTCATTCGTGCGGGAGTCGGACTGCACTCATCACAGTATAGTGTGTATAGTACGGGAGTATAGTACGGCGTTCCGTCCGCGTCGGCGTGAAAAAGCATGTTCGAGAATCCTGAATGGAATCCTCTAAATCCATAAAAATCATTCGATTTCGGTCTTTTTAAAGAGTGGAAACAGTTCCCCGCTCCCAACCCTACTCTGCAGCGCTGCTAGTCTCTGTCAGAAACAAAGAGGCAGCGCACTGAGTGCAGCAAGCGATAGCCAGCTCATTCATACTCGCAGCATATCAGGATAGCGAGATGCCCGCGGCCACTACTACATAAAGTACAAAATAATGAATAAATCAACACTGCGACTAGCGTAATCTTTCAGATCGCGCGCATTCCCGCCTCCCTTTAGACTGTTTCGAGAAATGTCGCACCTCTGCCCGGCACCATTTATATTTATTTAATGCTGTTAAATTATTCTGTTTGAGAGAGGAGATTGTGCCTTCCTGATGGCGTTGGTTGTGAAATTATTAAGAGGTGTTTCTTCTGTTTTAGAGACTGTGATCAGCACATTTCTTATGCAGTAGACCTCCGTGGCTTTTAACACACTTTTCCAAACCCTCAGAAGGGTGTTAGCTGATAGCCATTATCATGGTCACACTTGATTCAACTTTTCTATTTCTAAGTCTGCTGTCTGGATGATCTCGCTAAATGGGGCACTGGATAACATCCTCAAGTCTGTCATGTACATTAGGCTATAGCCTCCAGTCCAGTATGCATATAATGTATGATTAGTCATAAACGCAGCCACTTGTTCCATATACTGATGCTCTCGCGATTGCATCAAACAACAACAACAAAGTTCCCAAAGCATATCTATTCAATTCTTAACACATACATACACACCATATTTAAGCGGCCAAGTTTTCTGTGTGCCAGAGTATTTCTTCACATTCACACAAAAGGATTTATAACTAGAGTTCACAAATATAAATGCACCAAATACCAAAAAAAAAAAAAAAAATAAATAAATAAATAATATATATATATATATATATATATATATATATATATATATATATATATATATATATGGCACTCATTTTTCGGACATGTACCATCATTAATTGCCTTGCAGAAATATGCAAATACATACATTTCAGTATTATGTGTTTATGTAGCTACCATATGATACCATCACTGTACCTCGGCTCTGCAACAGTACTTTTCTGTAGGGGTACAGTGAGCAGTATATCAACATCAGCTGCATTATGCTGGAGTACACGCCTGTATTGGACAAGTTTAATTTCCAAATTAGCCTTGTTTGCATTTGGCGCAGTGCCACTCGCCCAATATATCGACAGGGTCTCACTAGGACCTCATATGCCACAAAATGCAATTATGATACACCTAAAATCCACTGCGTTAACTTCAAAACGGAGCGCGCTTAATGATTGTTAATCGCGTTATGGTTAGGTTGACGCAGCGCTAAGTAGTACACAAACATCCGATTCTATCATTAGAATAGTTACTGAACTAAAACAAAACGTCTTACCTGTTCCTAAAAGGCACAATGCGATGTAAAACGTCAACATCTTTCCGGAGTCTTCAACACGTCCTGCAGTCCAGACTGAAAGTGTGCGCACGAAAGCTCCGGTTGGACTGAAGTGGAAGCTGGTCCTCGCCCACCTCTTGAATTGGGTAAAAAATTAAAAACACAGCAGATTATGTTAACCTCAGCTCTGAGAGCTGGAAGTCTCGACTGCCATTTGAACACAGTCTAAGCATCAATGCTGGTTGTCTCTTTAAAGTTTAGAACTTTCTCTCGATCGTTCCCGTGTTCAGTTAATATTTCCCAACAAAATTTTGTTCAAATCAAGTTGCTTCAATGCGCAGGTCTTGAATCAATCCAAGTACTTGGAGTAAATCCTCCGTATACGGATGATAGAAAAAATCTCCGTTTCTCCTGATCAGCGGGGCTCCACTCGCTGGTGCAACTGAGCGCGTTTCAGCACCACAAGCTCTATAGCGCACATAAACGCCTCCTCTTGCGCACAGTTCCCTCCGTACTGCTCTGTTCGCTCCTCACTCTCTTGTAATACAGCGACAGGACGAGGATACGATCCGCGCTGACTGTCGTAGCTACAACTAACTGGAGGTTGGCTCGATGAATAAAACAGGCGCTTTTTTCCACTGGGGAACATCGAGTTTGAGAATGAAGTAATTCTCAGTCCACAGGGACTGCCGTTGGCCTACGCCCTCCGGGTGCTGCGATTGGTTAAAGGTTTAAACTATAGGGGGCTGATAGCAGTTGGGGGTGTTTGGTCCTTAAACAACAGGGGGTGCTTGGTTATGCGCGCCTGTGAATAAATAAACTGCTGGGGAAAGTAAACAGGTGTGTCCCGGAGCAAACAGAGTCTACAGAACAGATGATCTTAATGGGGTTTCTTTGACTCAATATAGGCTATATGCGATGTGATTACATTAATATCAATTAATGCTATTCATCTTTGTATGGTCGGATACGGTCTACATGCCCCTTATAAATCGACATGCACAGCATGGAAGATTTTCAAGATTAATTAAAGATTAACTAAATAGATTTGTTTATTAATTATAAGCATGCATATATATATATATATATATATATATATATATATATATATATATATATATATATATATATATATATATATATGCATGCTTATAATTAATCCGTAAAATTTATGGTACAAAACCGGCAGCTGTGTTTGCCGGAATTCTACCATAAAAAATATAGTAGCAACATTTTAGGTTTTACGGTTTTAACTTAAATTTACAGCTAAATACTGTAATTTCATTAACTGATATAATGTTAATATACCAACCTATTGAAGTACTGAAATCTGTTTTGTACCTTTGAAATACAGTAATAACCACCAAATGCAGGTGGTGATGAGAAAGTTACATGATGAACCAAAGCCCATCACAAGCAGCTTTTAAATAATAACATATATAGAAGGTGTACAGTGTCATTCACACAAACACTAAACACCATCATGGTGAGACTCATTAAACTGAAATATGCAATAAACATTCAATTAACAACAATAGATGTAACATACATCCCTAATAAACATAACTGATAAGAAAAAACTAAGAAGAAACATAGTTATTTCAAAGAAAAAAGATCAAATTCAAATAAAATTTGAAATGCAACGCAGGGAATTCTGGGAATGTCAATTTACGTTTTTTTCCCCTGTAAATTTTACATTCTTTTTCACTTCCAAAAATGGTATTTCACCGTAAAATTGTCTGAAATGTCTGTTACAGTTTTTCACCGTATATATTAGGGGAACTTACCGTTAACCATTTAACAGGTTTTTACTGTAGCATTTTCACAGTTTTTACCATTAAAATCACGGTAATTTTTTACAGTGTGTGTGTGTGTGTATATATATATATATATATATATATATATATATATATATATATATATATATATATATATATATATATTATTTTTTTTTTTTTTCATCAAACTATCCATTAAAGCACAAATATGGCAAAATGAGCACAGTAACAAGATATAGTTATTTTTATTTTCCAAGGTAATAGATGTAACCATGCCTTAATTCAAGTGCTGGTTGAATGGTCTCAAAAAGAAAATATTAACTTGCTGTTTATTACAGTGGTTGGTTAACACATGAGTCAGCAGCAAATACACAAATAAACTGCAGGGGAAAGAAACCATGGGGGCTTTTTCTTGATGTATCTATCGATCAAATGAGTTTTGTTTTTCTTTGTATATTTACAAAAAAAAAAAAAAAAGAAAAAAAAAAAACAAAAGAAAAGAAAAGAAATTACCTTGAAATACAGTCTGACATAACTTTACTATCGGCTCAGGACATGTATAGCTATATGTCAGAATACGGTCACTCCGATTTTGTGCCATTTAATCCCCAGTGGGCGTGGTGTTGCAAAATAAAAAAAAATCAACTGCAGAATAAATAGGCTAATAATCAGCGTTATTTACTTACAAGAGCAGTTTCACAGTGAGAAATCTGTACCTCCCTATGTGATAAAGTACATAATGTAGATAATGTATGTAAAAGAGACAACATGTTATGTGACAGAGCGTTCTCCAGTGCTTGGTGTTTACTTCAGCATCAGATTCGTTCACTCATTTTTGTTCATTACTTTCAAGGTAACATTAGTGAATATCATAAATAAATACCCCTTCATTCAATGTATTTACTTTCAAAACTGTCTATTTTAATACATTACGTTCATGTTATTATGTAAATGTTCACACTCATGCTTTTGAAATTTTGTTGGCTGACTCTGAATATGTCAGACACTGTAATATGCTCTGGTCACCTCCCTGCTTACTGGGGTGATGAGATTCATAGCAGACTGTCATCACTCAATGGCTGGATGTCTAAGTGGTGCCCGCAGAATAATACAGGTTTCATAGAGAGTTGGAAGAGTTTTTGGGGCAGACTTGACCTGTTGAAAAGAGATGGTCTTCATCCCTTCTGGGTTGGTGCTGCTCTTCTCTCTAGAAATTTGGCACATAGTCTTAGAGTTCGTACTTGACTAAGTGGGGCCCAGGTCAGGAAGCAGACAGACTGGCTAAACCGACCGTCTGCTAGCCGCCTCACGTCACAGAAGTCAGTTAATTCTCAGCACATAGAGACTCTTTCACCTAGATATCACACTATAGAGACTGTGTCTGTTCCCTGAACTAGAAAATACAGAAAACGTCCAAACCAAAGTAAGAGTAACAATTTAATTGATGTTCAACAAATAAAAAATAGATTAAATACAGATAAAAAAATGATAAAGCCTGGCTTATTGAATATTAGATCTCTTTCTACAAAAGCACTTTTTGTAAATGATATGATCACTAACCATAAACTAGATGTGCTTTGTTTCACAGAAACCTGGCTAAAACCAGATGATTACATTACTTTAAGCGAGTCTACCCCCCAAGATTACTGTTACAAACATGAGCCGCGTCCAAAAGGCAAAGGGGGAGGTGTTGCTACAATTTATAGCAATATTTTCAGTATTTCTCAGAGGTCGGGTTTCAAGTATAATTAGTTTGAAGTAATGGTGCTTCATATAACATTATCCAAAGAAACAAGTGTTAATGATAACCCCCCTGGGATGTTTGTACTGGCTACTGTATACAGGCCACCAGGGTACCATACAGACTTTATTAAAGAATTTGGTGATTTTCTATCTGAGTTAGTGCTGGCTGCAGATAAAGTCCTAATTGTTGGTGATTTTAATATCCATGTTGATAATGAAAAAGATTTGCTGGGATTGGCATTTATAGACATTCTAAACTCTATTGGTGTTAAACAAGAAGTGTCAGGACCTACTCATTGTCGAAATCATACTCTAGATTTAATACTAGAGTATGTATGTAATGCTCTCCCACCGATCAGCGCTCACAATCACCATCACCAGAATACTAATCACACACATCTGACTGTCATTCACCAATCACCCACACAGCACTATAAGAACACACAGTTCACACAACCACATCATCTGGTCTCCCAAGTGGAAAAGGACTCAAATCTATGCTGAATTACTTACCTGTTGTTCCACGACTCCTTGATCTCCTGTGTTCCCCTCGTGTGTTCCTGTGTGTGTGTGTGCTCCGTCTACTTACCTGCATCCAGCTCCATTACACCAGCTCCTGGAAACCCCACGATCCTCACCGTCTCCATCCAACCTGGTAATCAAGAATATAACTGTCAGTATCTTCCTCAATTCCGTTAAAGACTCAAAGTCTGAAATACTCACCAGTTCTTTGGTCATCTCCATCCTGTTCATTAAACCTGTCTCATTCTAACTCACCTGTGTATCGAGTCTGACTTCCCGTTACAGAAGACCAGACCATACCATCATGAATCAAACAGACCCCGATCCATTCCAGGAGTTGGTGGATGCTATGAGAAGAGTTCTCAGTCAAACCATCACCACTGCACCTGCACCTGCACCAGCACCGGCTTCCGCACCCAGTAGTTCTTCTTCGGCTCCTATCTACACAGCCAGTCCTATGGTCAATTCAGCGCCCTACTCTGGCTCGGCGGATGAATGCAATGGCTTTCTCATGCAGTGTTCGCTTGCCCTAGAGATGCATAGTTTTCCCACAGAGAGAACTAAAATTGCTTATGTTCTAACCCTGTTAACAGGTCAAGCACTTCAATGGGCGGAGTCATTGTGGCACCAGAACGGACCGGCCACACAAAGTCTAGGTGCGTTCTTCACTCATTTCCGAGAGGTTTTCGGACAACCCATCAGAGATACTTCAATTGGTGAGCAGTTGTACCATTTAAAACAAGGACAGAAGTCTATTCAATATTATGCTCTCCGTTTCCGCACCTTAGCAGCGTCTAGTGGTTGGAACGAACGTTCCCTGTTGGCCACTTACCATCAAGGATTAGAGCCCTTGTTGCGGTTGCATCTCTCTGCCTTCGACGACACCATGGGGCTAGAGCGTTTCATTTAACTCTTCATCTGGGTTGCCAATCAGATTCATGACTGTATGGAGGGACATTTGTGCTAAAATCCCGCTGTCTTTCTCCGGCAGTCAGAATATCCCAGCTCTCCAGAACCAAACCCTGAACCCATGCAGATCGACACTGCCCGACTCACTTCAGCTAAACGTCGACGCCGGCTGACCCAGGGATTATGCTTATACTGTGGCAAACACAGACATGTAATCAGGACATGTCCCACTCATCCTCCATGACCCGTGGTGAGTGTGGTTTCTACCTCCTCAGTAAATATAAAACCTCTAACCACTACTGTTCAGATTACAACTCCTTTTCATTGTGTTTCAGTCTATGCCCTTCTCGACTCTGGGTCAGCCAGCAACTTCATCTCCACCGATTTATGTAACCAACTCCAACTCAAGAAGAGACTCAACGATTTCTCGTTCAAGATCCAGTCAATAACAGGCAAGCCCCTGGTTAGAGGAAAAGTTCGATACTGTGTGGGTCCCATCTGGTTACAAGTCGGTCAGCTCCACAAGGAGGAGATCTGTTTATTGGTTCTGGAGGAATCCACCGCTGGGATAGTGTTGGGGCGCCCATGGCTCATTTCCCATAACCCATCTATCTCATGGTCCACCGGAGAGATTCTGAAGTCGGATAATGACTGCTTTCCAGACTGTTTCCCAGAATTCCCCAAACCAGTCAAATCCATTCCAGTACTTCCAGTAAATTCCACATCCATTGAAAGTCCCCTTGAAAATCGCTCCATTGACATTCCCACCAACTACACCCACTTCAGTGACATATTCTGCCCGAAACAAGCGTCCAAATTACCACCTCACAGACCATGGGACTGTGCCATCGACCTTCTCCCTGATGAACCAGTGCCCAAAGGTAAAATCTACTCACTTTCCATTCCCGAACAGAAGGCCATGGAGGAATACATTTCTGAGGCTCTACAACAGGGATACATCCGATCGTCCACGTCCCCTGCTGCTTCCAGCTTTTTCTTTGTGGCAAAGAAGGACGGAGGCTTGAGGCCTTGTAATGACCATCGATCACTCAATAAAATCACCGTCAAGTACAGATATCCGCTTCCTCTCGTCCCATCCACTCTGGAACAGCTTCGTGGAGCCAAAATCTTCACAAAGCTGGACCTCCGGAGTGCTTATAACCTCATCCGGATATGTAAGGGGGACGAGTGGAAGACTGCCTTCGTGACACCCACAGGACGCTATGAATATCTGGTGATGCCATATGGTCTAGTCAATGCCCCCTCCGTATTCCAGGGCTGCATGAATGAGGTGTTCCGGGAATACCTCCACCGCTTTGTGCTGGTTTACATCGACGACATCTTAGTGTACTCCCGGAACGAGGCCGAGCATCGCCAGCACGTCTCGGAGGTCCCCCAACGGCTCCGTGAGCATCAATTATACCTCAAGGCTGAGAAATGCACCTTCCATCAACCTTCCATCCAGTTCCTGGGTTATCACATCAGTGCTCATGGCATCAAGATGGACGAGAAGAAGGTGGAAGCGATCAAGACCTGGCCCATTCCATCCATCATTAAAGAAATCCAACGATTCCTTGGTTTTTCCAACTTCTATCGTTGATTCATCCTGAACTACAGTTCCATCACTGCACCACTAACAAATCTCTTGAAAGGCAAGCCCAAGCCTCTGTCCTGGAACTCAGAAGCCACCACAGCCATGAAGAAACTCCAAGAGGCTTTCACCATGGCTCCACTCCTGGTGCATCCCGATCTAAAGAGACCATTCGTCGTTCAAGTTGACGCCTCCACATCAGGATTAGGAGCTGTTCTATCACAGCAGCAGGGGAACCCACCTCGACTCCATCCATGTGCCGCCTTCTCCCGGAAATTAACCTCGGTGGAGCAAAACTATGACATAGGGAATAGAAAACTACTCGCCATCAAGCTCGCCCTGGAGAAATGGAGACACTGGCTTGAAGGAGCTCTTCATCGCTTTGTGGTCTATACTGATCACTGGAATCTTGAATATCTCTGTGAGGCAAAGAGATTAAACCCTAGACAAGCCAGATGGCCTTTGTTTTTTACCCGGTTTAATTTTACCATTTCCTATCGACCCCGGGACGAAAAATACCAAAGCAGATGCTCTGTCAAGACTTCATGCTCCAGACGAACAGCCCGAGAATTCAGAGACTATCATCCCCACTGAGCTCATTGTTAGCCCGATTCAATGGACCCTAGACGACGACATCGCAGCAGCCAGTGTCTCTGATCCCACTCCGCCGGGGTGACCCCCAAGTCACATCTACATTCCCCGCAGTCAACGAACACCACTCATTCATTCAGCACACACCTCCCTGGGCACTGGTCATCCTGGGACCAATCAAACCCTCTCACTGTTGAAAGATCCAGGAGATAGGCCGATACCTCCGTACCTTCTGCCATGGCCACCAGAACTCCTGGACTGGTTCCTTGCCTGGGCTGAGTACGCACAGAACTCCCTTCGACAACCCTCCACAAATCTCACTCCATTCTAGTGCGCACTCGGCTATCAGCCACCTCTGTTCCCCTGGTCAGGGGAACCTTCTGAGTTTCCCTCCATCACCCATTGGTCCCAGGAGAGTCAGAGGGTCTGGGACTCAGCACACCAACATCTACAGCAGTAAGACGCCATCAACACTGTGCGGATGTCCAGAGAGCCCCTGCTCCCCTCTTCCAGCCAGGACAAGAAGTATGGCTCTCCACTTGGGACATCCGGTTGCGCCTGCCTTGTAAGAAGCTGAGTCCCAGGTATATTGGTCCCTTCCCCGTCATCCAGCAAATCAACCCAGTTATGTATGAACTCAAACTTCCATCGCAATACAGGATTCACCCCATATTCCATGTTTCATTGCTCAAATCCTATCACCCACCTGTTCTCCCTGTTTCCACAGAGTTTGGCACTACAGACGAACCCCCTCTCCCGATGGTGCTGGAAGACGGAACAACATATATTCAGTAAGGGAGATTCTGAGTTCCCGACATCGTGGTGGCAGATTGGAGTACCTCGTAGACTGGGAAGGGTACGGCCCCGAGAAAAGATCATGGGTTCCAAGGGATGACATCCTCGACCTGTTGACAGAATTCCACGCCTCCCATCCTCACGATCCAGCTCCACGCAGTAGGGGTCGCCCACCATGACGTCGGTTTCTTCGGCCCTCAGGAGTGGGCCGTGGAGATGGGGGTTCTGTCATGGACACGCCAGGCTCTCCCACCTATCAGCACTCACAATCACCAGAATACTAATCATACACACCTGACTATCATTCACCAATCACCCACACAGCACTATAAGAACACACAGTTCACACAACCACATCGTCTGGTCTCCCAAGTGGAAAAAGACTCAAACCTATGCTGAATTACTTACCTGTTGTTCTAACTCACCTGTGTATCGAGTCTGACTTCCCGTTACACAGTGTCAAATGCAGAAACATTAATTCATGCGTTCATGACCTCAAGGTTAGATTACTGTAATGCTTTATTGGGTGGTTGCTCTGCGCATTTAATAAACAAACTCCAGCTGGTTCAAAATGCAGCAGCTAGAGTTCTTACTAGAACCAGGAAGTATGACCACATTAGCCCGGTTCTGTCAACAATGCACTGGCTCCCTATTAAACATCGTATACATTTTAATATCTTGTTAATTACTTATAAGGCCCTGAATGGTTTGGCACCTCAGTATTTGAGTGAGCTCTTATCACATTATAGTCCTTCACGTCCACTGCGATCTCAAAACTCTGGCCATTTGATAATACCTTGAATATCAAAATCAACTGCGGGCGGGAGATCGTTTTCCTATTTAGCGTCCAAACTCTGGAACAATCTACATAACACTGTTCGGGAAGCAGACACACTCTGTCAGTTTAAATCTAGATTAAAGACCCATCTCTTTAACCTGGCTTACACATAATACACTATCACATTTCTATAATTCAAATCCATTAAAGGATTGTTAGGCTGCATTAATTAGGTCAACCGGAACCGTGAACACTTCCCAAAACACCCGATGTACTTGTTTCATCATTAGAAGAATGGCATCTATGCTAGTATTAGTCTGTTTCTTCCTTATTCCGAGGTCACCATAGCCACCTAGATCCAGACTGTATCCAGATCAGATGGTCACTGCAGCCACCCGGATCCAGTCCGTATCCAGATCAGATGGTGGATCAGCACCTAGAGATGACCTCCACAGCCCTGAACGTCAGCGGAGACCAGGATAGCTAGATGAGCCCCAGAGACTGATCCCCAGTAAAGACCCTGTCTCCTAGACGGCCATCGGGACAAGACCACAGGAACCAGATGAGTCCTTTGCACAATCTGACTCTGCTGCAGCCTAGATTTAAACTGCTGATTTTGTCTGGCCAGAGGAGAATGACACTATTTCGACACACTATTTTCCTGTCTAAATACTGTAAAGCCACCCAGCTTTATATCAAGCTGATTTAAAGCTGCTTTGACACAATTTGCATTGTTAAAAACTCTAAACAAATAATAGTGACTTGACTTGACTTGACTTGAATAGTGAATGAGTGATTCGGACACATCGAATCGTTCAGATCTCTTGTGTGAGCCGATTCATTGTCAACACTCAAACGATTCATTCCTGCATCAGATGTTTGAGGTGGCGTTACATTTGCCATAAATGTTGCTATCTCCGATATTAATACAGCCGATGAGTTGATTGGGAAAGCAGTGAAATCAACTGGATTCACACTGGTTACAAGGTGCGCTTTTTTATTTATTTACTACTTTAGCGCTGCATTGGAAATGATTACCAGTGCACAGATTGCAGGCCAACTTGCTGATACACAGTTTTAAAAGTATCTCTTAAGATTCCACCTTGTAATTTCTCACGAAAAAACACGCTGGTATCTTTTAGAAATCGAGTCAATGAGAGGAGAGCTGTAAAACCATGCTGATGGTTTTGGTCTCCACCCCGTTAAGATTTATTATAGGTGAGGGTATCAAATGTGAGACTGCCGCTCACAAACACATGCTGATGAGAGAAACAGCTTGCTGGAGGCGTAGATGATGGGATCCCTGTGAGTTAAAAGAAACGAGGTTGAGTAAAGGGGCAATAGATGATCTCAAAACAACAGGGGCTCACACCTGCTGGGAGAGCAAAGTAAACACCAACAACTACTGCGTGAAGTTTACCAAGTCTTGACAGAATGTGAGCCAGACGTGTAAATTAACAGGTACTTTCGTTGGTTGAAAGCATTCGAGGTTGATGTATCTCCTTAGTAGGCATCTTTCTGGAATATACACTAATTTATTTTGTAACCTCACAATGAGGGTGCTATAACCCACCCTAGGCCGTGAATACTTAAATAATTCATGTACTTATAAGAGGGGTTTTTAGACTGTAGAGTTATTAATAATGAATACAGTTTGATATTTACTAAACTGTTCTGTGTTGGGGGGAGAAGGAGACAGTTAAGATGTCTTTTGCATGGTAATTGTAAAGAAAGTCATAAATAAAGCATGAGGTGAAGTTATATGGAAATGCGACTCCCCAGGAAATGAGAATATTTTAACAAAATATTATCTCTGGCCCATTTGACCCAGGGTCAATTAGAAAAGAAACGTCAGCGTTGACGAGGACGCGAGGCTGAAATTAACATTGAAGCTTTTCCCCTCCTGCCTAATTTGCAAGGCTGATGCAAAGTTGAGCTGAAACAAGTATATTGTCGTGAGATTGCGGTTTAATTTGACAAGGCGCTAAAAAGTCGATTCCGATCTCGCTCTGACAGACAACAAACACAGCATTTGTCTTGCAGACAAACTAAAATGGCATTCCCTCCAAGGAGAACATTTTCTTGCTGATGTGGACAAACTGTTACTGTGCTGTCACACAAAGGTTAAAATGTCTTTTTGTCAGTCTTAAAATGGTCTCCTCTACATCCCTTAAGTAAATATTGTATCACTTAAAGGTCAGCATTCCTTCTAAATGTATAAATCAGAGCTGGTTTATGTCTATTTCATCCAAATGTCACAGGATATATGCTATTAATAGTCTCAGGCATATAATAATGCCAGTCTTGAGTTTCAAATGTCTGGTTTTATCACTCTGCAGTGTAAATTAAGTGAAGACATGTAGAATTCCATTGTCAGCATGAAATGAAAATTGACTCTTTCTTTCATCAAAATGTAATTAATTTGCTCCGTCTCTGAAATAACTTTCCCTTTTTTGTGACAAAACCATTCTTTTTACTTAACCACTTCCCCTCAACCTGTTATATAATATATCAGTGTTATTTTAGTATCATTGATATGCTTTTATATGTATAATGAAATTTTATATTTATATTTTCTGTTTTCATTTTAGTTTTAGTTAAGGTTTAATAATTTTGTTTGGATGTGCTTTTGTCATTTTCATTAGATTATTATTATTATTATTATTATTATTATTATTATTATTATTATTATTATTATCATTTTAATTAAAACTAATAGTTTTACTTTTAGTTGGTTTAGTTTGAGTTATTTTAGTACTTCAACTTAAGTTCAATGAAAAAAAAAGAAAAAAAGTTCAACTAGTTGAAGTAAAATAAGTTTAAGTGGTTAATATTTATTTTATTTCACTGGATGTCCTGCTTTACTTAGAAAGGTCACATTCAAGAATCAAATTTAATTTCATGTTGACTTAAAACTTACCCTCTAGTATCTCCACTTCTATACCTAGTGCACAGGCAGCACATTTTCATCTTTAAAAACATCATGCATCAGTTCAGAGTTTAGTGCTGAGCAGTGCGCAGTCTGCTACGGTCAAAGTTCCCCTCTTTACATCAACCATATGGTGACATTACAGCAGCTCTTACTATAATTGTGTTATTGAGTACAGCCTTGATCTGTGTCAACCATAACTCTGAGTACTGCTACACAGCAATAACTCTTTATGTCTTTACCTATGCCAGGCATCTCATGCATTCCACCTATTATTGTAAATATCATGCATTTTGGTTGAGATGCATACTAGCACTTGACCTTTTTGTTAAGCCATCTTTGTCCAGCTATTACTACAGATACCATCATGAAAAGAACAGTCAACAACATGTCCTTCATCTCAATATCAAAATACCAGGCAGGCCATTATTGAAAGCAGATTTGGCTGAAATGAAAGTACCTCAGGGGAAGTTCAGGAGGTATATGGTTGCTCAGGGGTCAAGGGTATGGCCTTTTGCTGGGCCACAGGCTGCTGAAAAAGGCTGTGTTACAGAAACAGGAGTGTGATAAACGCTGCTTCGTTCCATGTGCCATGCCCTTTATTGTGTGATATGGTATTCTTAGACTGGGACAGGTTTCTTTAGTCAGGTTTAAAGTTACAGAGAATATCAAGTGCCTGTGTGATATGGAATCATTTGTGTATGACCCTGCTTTGGAGGCTTTGCCATTAAAGATTGCAGTTTCCGAATGCAAAATGTTCTTTGTTAACTTAAATTACTCTATTTGTGTTTGGTTGTTGCTTAATTGTATAGTTTCAATCCTAGGAAAATGCCTGCATATTATCAATTCAGAATCTTCTATTTTTTTATTTTGTTTCACGATTTGTTCAGTCTGGGCTAATCAGTAAGCCCAGACTGAACAATCTGATCAATAATAGCACATTCTCATTCTCTGTGTCTGCTTGTGTGTTTCCAATTGATTAAAGTTGATTTGAGGATGTCTGCACGAAACTAGCATTCACCTAGGAAATGATTAGCCTTAAATTCTTAGCAAGTGTCTCCTTTCTATAGCAGCCCACAGTAAAACTGCACAATAAGGTAGCAGAGAGTGCAAAACACCAGTCTAAGCAATGCGATCGAATGGGTAGGTAGTTACAGATCACTAGGCTAAAAGAGTATTTTCTCATCCGTGTCGATTTTGAATGAGGTCAGACTGGGTGACGGTATCAGGCCTTGAGTTATGTCAAGGTTGGATAAGGCCAAGTTTCGGATGATGGCCACCATGTTTCAAAGTGGGTCATAAAGTGAGTGTGGATGGTGGAGGAGTTGGGAAAGGAAGCCAAAAGGATGTAGATAAAAATTGTCCACCCACTATCACAGATGTTTACTGACAAACTGGAAAGAAATTGTCCTAAAATGTGTCACACCAATGCACTCCATGTCATTTTGTCTGAAAGAATATACACTGATGCATAGTTTCTTTTTTGTTGTGTTAACAGATACTTTGCATGTATTTTATTTTTATTTTTTTATAGTTAAACCACATTCTTAGAAATAAAAGTGCTTTACTGGCATCTGTGGTTCCATGAAGAACCTTTAACATCAATGGAATATTTTCATTGCACAAAATGTTCTTTATAGTGGAAAAAGGTTCATTTTCATGGTCCTTTTAAGAACTACTTGGGGAACGGTGCTTTGGGGAACCCAAAAAGGTTCTTCTATGGCACCACCCCTTTTAAAACTTATTTTTCAGATACAAAACTACCCATCAGAGTTTTGAATGATTGACAAAGCATTGTTACATTGTTGCTAGAGTATTTCTAGGTGGTTGATTGGGTGTTCTGGTTGGTTTCTAAGTGGTAATTTCTTAGTCCAATTCGGAAAGGTCTACCTCTTCTCAGATATGGCTTGAGTTGCTCTTTTAATGTCAGTCTAAGAGATTGTGTCACTCAATTTAATGTGAAATTTGCTCACTTATAACAGTAATGGTACACCCCTCTTCAGTAAGCCACACCATTTGATAATTATTCATGTCTGTAGCTCTGACAAGTCTAATAATTTGTTCAGACACTGGTTTAGTTATGATGTGTTTTTGGCAAGATCTTCTGGAGATGAGGCAGGCCTATACTGCATATATCTCTAAAAGCTGATCTTTATCATCATGTCTACTTGATAATCAGACAGCGCTTTGAAGTTTTAAAACTAAGACTCTCATCTCATCCGTTAAGACTTGTTTGGGATTAACACTCAGAACTGTGACTATAATAAAAGTTCATTACCCATGCATCCTTATTCTTTAGAGATTTTTTTTTTTTTACTAGAGAAAATGACTGACTTACTGCATTACCAAACAGTTGTATATCAGCTTCGGTATCGGTGTTTGTTTATAAACCATGTAAATAGAGTGAGAGATTGTCTGAGAGAGACGAAAGAGAGAAAGATGACCCATACCAGCTGTTGGTCCAGGACTGGCACCGTTGCCAGATCGAGACTCTGGATCTCCGCTCAGCTCTGACCTAATCCCTGGGCGAGCTCTCCCAGATGGGCCGACAGATTTAGATCAGCCACCCTGACATGCACTGACCGATCTCGACAGCAGTCCCACATCTCGGCTGTATCACTGAAGAGCCACAAAAAATGCTGCCAAATTCCTAAAAGTGATGTATTAACCATGAATGATGATCACAGTTTTAGTTGCAAATTGCAGGCTCTAATGGTTTCCGAAACATCCACTCTGCGAGTCACTGTTGACTTTAATCAAATGAATTATGGGAAATGGTTCCTCTTAAAACATGTAAAAACTAGGCATCTTCTATCCTCTGATTCTCGGAGTTGACTCTCCATCGCATTTCCTTTTCATGTGATCATGTTTATTTTTTAAATCTCTTAAATACTGCCGTGCTCGCTTATTTATTTTAATTAATTATGCATTTAATTAAAAAAGTATAGGTTTACTTATAATTCAAGTGTTCATAGCTTGTGATTAAATGACTTCACGGCTTCCCTCAAAAGGAAAACAGGCTGTAGGCCTATGAACGTCTGTTGTTAAATGCTCTTTCACGTGATTCTTCTGAGATTACGTGTAGGAACACAAATAATGTACAATTTCACCCTCATATTTTAACTGCTGTTGAGAAATTGTGCACACTAGGGTTCTTTTAATGTCAGTGCCGGTAATTACAAGCCCAATATTATACCATTTCACTAAATTTCCACACAAATACTAATTCACAATTAGTTCTATATCCAATTGGTTTCGGAACAAGACTGCTGTGGGTGCTGTTATTTCCGAGTATTTCCATGAGTCGCCATAACACCTGTTCATTCAAAAGCCAATCCTGTTGAGAGTGACTTGCATCAGGCATTTGGTTTCACAGCAGGGTGTTTGCTGTAGTAATTGAGAATGCTGGAGGGCACAATAGTAGCATCCACATCTGGGAATTCCCAACCTGGCTCATGGCTTCTTAATTACTCAACCAAACATGGACCAGAAATGGTGTAGATAAACCTTTAGAGAGCTCTGCAGTTAATGTGGCAACTCAAGTGCTAAATGTTTTTCTCGTAGGAATACAGCTAAAGTTACGAATAGGAAATATGTATTTTCAAGCTTGTATTTATAATTCATTTCTCCATCTTGGGGTAACGCAGTACAAGTAACACGAGTTACATAATCAGATTATTTTTTGATAACTAGTGAAGTAATGCATTACTTTTAAATTTGCAATGAAATATCTGCGTTTCTTTTTCAAATAAGTAGTAAATACGCAAGTTACTTTGTTTTCCCATTTATTCACCTCTCCTGTCCACATGTTGAGAGAAACTGGGAGTGAGCCACTTCCTTCAGCTGGAGGTTTATTAATTTCACTTTTAGTGTGAAAGGGCCTTTACAGCTAGTAAAAAAAAAAAAAAAGTAACTTAATAACTAAATAAATAAATAAAAATAAATAACTTCATAAATAAAAAAATAATAATAAAAAATAAGCAAGCTCAGCACCGGTAACAAAAAGTAATGCAAAAGTAATGTAAAGCATTTACGCAAGTAGCGCAATTAGTTAGGAGTAATGCAATACTGTAATGCATTACTTTTAAAACTTTCACCAAGTATTCAAGCTGCACTTCAGTTCAGCTCAGTGATGGACTTCATCAACAGTGAAATGGGGGAATTGCTTTGTATCCTACTGTATTTTAATTGCAAACCAATTAAGATATGCTTTAATTGCCTTTTTTTAAATAACAAAATGATTTTATTTAAAAAGTTAGTATTTCTACAGCTGCATGTGGCAAGTTGAAATGGTATATTCCACATAAAACTATTTCAAAAGGCATTTTGATAATTCTTTCATAATTACAATGCCTTGCGAAAGTATTCATACCCCTTCATTTTTTTCATGTTTTGTTATGTTGCTGCCTTATGTTAAACTGCTTTTAAATGACTTTTTTTCCACATCAATCTATACACCATACACCATAATGGTAAAGCAAAAAACAGGTTTTTAACATCTTCGCAAATTTATTAAAAATAAAAAAACTTAAATGATTCCATTGCTTAAGTATTCATACTCTTATCTGGGACAGTTGAAATTTAGCTCAGGACCATTCATATTGCTTGTAGATGTTACTACACTTTGAGTGGAGTTAACCTGTGGCAAATTCAATTGAATGGGTATGATTTGGAAAGGCACACATGTCTTAATAAAAGTTCTAACAGCTGATAATGCATATCAGAGCAAAAACCAAGCCCTGAGGTCCAAAGAACTGCCTGTAGAGCTCAGAAACAGAGTTGCGTCAAGCCACACATCTGCAGAAGAGTTGAGAAAAAAATTCTGCTTCACTGAAGGTTCACAGAAGCATGTAGTCTCTGTTACCCTTAATGGAAGACGTTTGAAACAACCAGGGCTCTTCCTAGAGCTGGCCTCCTGGCCAAACTGACCAAATGATAGAGAAGGGCTTTGGTTGGTGTGGTGACCAAGAACCTGATGGTCACTCTAGTTGAGCTCCACGATCATATGTGGAGACAGGAGAAACCTACAGAAGGACAAACATCACTGCAACACTCCACCGATCTGGGCTTTATGCCGGTGTGGTAAGACTCAATCCTCTCTTCAGTGTAGACACATGAAAACACACTTAGAATTTGCAAAAAAGCACCTAAAGGACCCCCAGACTCTACAAGATTCTCTGGTTTGATGAACCTCAATTCCAAGCATCATGTTTGAAGCAAACCAGGCACTGCTCATCACCTGCAGAGTAGCATCCCAAAAGTAAAGTGTGCTGGTAGCAGCCTCATGCTGTGGGGTTGTTTTTCAGCGGCAGGGACTGAGGGACTCGTCAGAGTAGAAGAAAAGCTCAATGCGCCAAAATATTGAGAAGCCTTAATAAAAACTCAGTCTAGAGCATTCAGAACCTCAGACTGGGCAAAAGGTTCACCTTCCAACAGGACAATGGACCTAAACGCACAGCAAGAGTGGTTTATAGACACCTCTGTGAATGTCCTTGAGTGGCCCAGCCACAGCCTGAGCTTGAACCCAATCAAATATTTCTGGACAAATCTGAAAATGTGCATCTGCCCCCATTCAACCTGACAGAGCTTGAGAGGTGAAGAGGTGAGGAGAAGAATGACAGATAATTGCCAAATGCTGATGAGCAAAGCTTGTCGCATCAAACAAAAAAGGCTTGAGGCTGGAAAGGTGCTTCAGCCATATATTTAGTTAAGCGTATGGATACTTATGCAATGTACTTATTTCAGTTTTTTATTTTTTAATAAATTTATGAAGTTGTGATGATTCTGTTTTTGCTTTGTCAATATGGTGTACGAAGTGTAGACTGATGTGAGAAAAAAAGTAATTTAAAGGAGTATAAGAACCCACTGTGACACGGGTGTCACAAACACTAGTTATTATCTGAAAAGGTCTTTTTAAAGCATTATTCCTCACTTTCAACTCAGGAAGTCGCTAAGTGACATATAATGAACACCCAAGTTCAGTCATGTGACAATGTGTGCATTTTTGTTGCCATGGCAACATTTCCAAAATGGTGGCCTGTCTGGTTAGCACATGTTGCAGTGTCAGCAATTTTTAAAAACACTTGTTTTTGTTGCTAAAGGTATGTTTCAACCCATGCAACAATTCTAATGTTTTAGTAACATATCCTAGATTACACTTAACCTGGTTTTAATACATTTATTGAAAAAAAAAATTATATAAAAGAAGTTACGAACATATTGTGGTGACATATACCGGTATGTCACATCGGGCTGTTAACCTTAAAACAATAGGTGGAATTTTGATGTGACGTATTTGTCACATTAAGAAAAATGGTAATGAGCTGTTCAATTAATTTAGCTGATTCAATTATTTTAGTGTTAAATATTTTCTGCTGCTCATTTCAAAGCAATGTTATTGCACTACCTGCATGTTTAACATGTTGACCTCCAGTGTGAGGTAGTTATTTATTTATTTTTATTCAGTTCGCACATTTTTGAGTTGTGAAAAAAAAAATCTAAAAATTAATTTCTGATTAAACCATATACCTTAAAAGGTAGAACTTTGATATGTTATAAAAGAGTTGTTGTAAAATGTAATGGTCACAGTTATGTGGTTTTGAAATATGGGTAACACTTTATAATAGCGTTCAGTTGTAAGTCATTTATAAATCATGAAATAATCAAACAGATCCTTACTAAATGGTTAATAGTTACTCATTAAGTTACTAATTAATATATTATTAATCACTTACATTGCAGTACACACTGCAAAGTATTCAAAACCTGTTGTGTAAACGCATTAATAAATAATTTATAAAGCTTTCCGCATCCCCTAATCTAGTGTAAACTATTCATCACTTGTAAATGTTACACATCATTTGTAGATCTTTCTTACCTGTTACAAATGATCTGTAGGTGTATACAAGGCATTTACAACACTTTCTTCATCCCCTAATCTAAAGTGTATACTCATCAGTTGTAAATGTTTTACAAACCTTCCAGTTACAGGTTGTGTGTGTGTGTGTTTATATATATACATATTTTACACTAGTTTAGGGGATGCAGAAAGTGTTGTAAACACCTTGTATACACCTACAGATCATTTACTAATGGTTTGATAATCATTTGTTCATGATTAACAAATATTTATTGAGATGATAGTACAGTTGATATTTCAATGATTTAGAAGTGATTAATAATATATTAACTAGTGACTTATTAACCATTTACTAAGGATGTGTTTGATTATTTCATGATATGCTATTTTTTTAAGATAACTTACGACAGATTTGTAAATCGTTAGCATATTACTTAATCATTTGTGAACGTATAGTCATGTTTTGTAAATGATTAGTTCATCATTATTTAATCACTTGTAAATGATTTATAACTCAATGTACAAAACATAGATAAAATATTAACACACCACTTAATCATTTATGAACACATATTCATGTTTTGTAAATGATTAGTTCATTATTAACTAATCACTTATAAATGACTTACAACTGAACGTTATTATAAAGTGTTACTGAAATATGTTGTGGCAAAGCGAATAAAATGCAAAAACTGTATTGCTTCTGAAAAATGTTTTTATCTTCCCAGAAAAGTAATAATTTTGATATATTTTGTGGAAAAGCAAATAAACAGAAAAATTATTATTTAGCAAAAAAAACCTGACAAAATGTCTTTTTTTCAATTGAGAAATAAACGCCCAATGTAACATATATGTAACATTAAAAATTTATCATGAATGCCCAATGTCATATATATGTAACATTTCAGATCTTTCACAAGGAGGGGTTATATGTCAAAAACAACTGCAGAAACATGTTATAAGTGGTCCATTTGGTCTGTTTTATATGCCCCATAATTTTCCTATAAGGAGAAATTGGTCTGGGTTCTTATGGGACAACATAAGGCAGCAACATGAAAAATGAAAACTCATGAAAAAAATGAAGGGGTATGAATACTTTCGCAAGGCACTATATGTACCATATTGATTTAAATACTAAATGGGATATTTGTCACAGTGTAGAACAATTAAAATTTAACCTAGTAATCTGGGTGAAAAACTGGGTGAAATTGGTGAAAACCTTTAGAGAAAGTATGATCAGTTGCAGGACTTAAGATATACACTTCCCATTATATATTCATGTGAGTGTTACACTGTGTCTACACCGGATACGACAATTGTCGTGTCGTGCCACAACAGCTTAAAGTCTGTCTATACTGAATGCGACAAAGGGACTGTGGCAAATTATTGAACTTTTTGTCAGTACGTTATAAATAGAACGAGGCAGCAGTTTACTGTTGGGTATTTGTCGTATCGCGCTGAATCCAGTGTAGACAGCATCACTAATTATGAGTTCTATAGTATTTTGTCTCACCTCGCCACTTGTGTCCAGTGTAGACGCAGTATTAACCTAAAATCTCCATGCACTAAATAAAGCTAATTTACACTTCATGGAGTTGTTTGCATCAACCCATATACATATGTTTAGAATCAAAAGAAGATTTAAATGAATACACCAGAGACCAGGATCATCACTTTGATGTTAAGGTTTATTAAAAAGAGTTTATTAAAAATCAAGACTAATTTCAAGAATTCAAATGTGTGGAGTTTTTTTTTTTTTTTTTTTTTAAATATGATTTACAGTGGACAGGGAAAACCAAGTGGCTGAAGTAGCTGTGTCAAAAATAGAAACGTCTTTCAACTCAATGTGTGATGCATCAGCTGGTCTCCTCAAGTGTAGACATCTTTGTTGATTATAATGGGAAGGATTTTAAAGGGGTCATCGGATGCAAACTTCACTTTACAAGTTGTTTGAACATAAATGTGTGTTGGAAGCGTGTGTACACATCCATCCTATAATGATAAAAATCCACCCAGTGGGTTTTTTTTTTTAAATCCCCTTTCTCAAATCAGGCTCTTCTGAGATTCCTGTAAGAATGACGTAGATCTGCACAGGCCCCTCCCACAATAGTTGACTGACAAGGCTGTCTTACCTTAGACCCGCCCTCAGTGAGCTGTGAGCTGTCCGCCGTTGTGTAGACTCCGGTGCAGGGGAAGACAAGATGTCTCCGATTAAGCGATTGAGGGGTTTTGTTGTTGGATGTAATAATGAACATAGCAGTTGCCATTTACTTCCAACATCTGAGCCGCTGAAGACACAGAGGATTAACATTACTTTTGTTTTTAAAGGGAATGTGCTGATCCCGATCTGCCTAAATGCATATATGTTTGTGCGAATTGTTCGTGATCCAGCTTCACCTACAGAAGACGTGAGTATAAGGGTTTTTTATGAATCTTTGCAAATCGCCTTTCCTAATAACTTGCTAGTTAGCCAGTTTCGCGGCTGAAGTTTACAGTCACCCCAAGGAAGAGACGGGTGGGGTGAGCAGAGCTCGTTAGCATTTAAAGCAATATGGACTAAAATGGCTTGATGAAAACAGAAATTTTAACCAAAGTATGTTATAGACTTTTAATTAAGACCCTAAAGAATCATATCAACTTGTGGAAAATGGGCATCCGATGACCCCTTTAAAATGCATCTGTTTAAAAGGAGGATATTGAAACAATAGTCTTTTTTTTTTTTTTTAAATATACAACAAAAATATCCCATACATAAAAAGTAGGTAGAAGTAAACAGTTCTGTCAGTAATTCATTTGGCAGTGCTACATTTTAGTCCTTGTACTCTTGCCAACCACAGGTGTTTGTAAGCAGCCACAGAGCGTGTTGTTTTCTCTGGGTTTTGGGGCTTTTGCCCCTGGCTCTCTGATTGAGGTACAGGCACTGCAATGACTTGGTTTCCCGAGAGCCATTGTTGCTGACGTTAGCAGTGGCGGTGGGGCCAGCTGACAGTCAAGGGAATGGGCCATGGCTGGCTGCTTGTTTTGTGCCACGATCCCTCATTGTTCACGCCCGCTGAAAAAATAAATACTCCGGCTCCGGAGCTATAAATAATGGATGACTTGTCCACTGTCACTTTAAATCTTGGCCATTATTAGGGTCTCCCTTTCTGTTTTTCTCTCTTGCTCTTTCAGTCTACCTTACATTTGTCTCTGCTTTAACACAAGAACTGCAGTCTACCTACAGATTGTCACAGGAATGGAAGGTTTACATGGTAAAATAAACCTATCTTTGAAATCTTCCATGATTCCCTAACCATACAGACCTCATTCAACATCAAAACATCCTAAAGAAGAAAGACACAGAAGAGAGAGAGAGAGAGAGAGTGGGTAGACGTGTGCAGTAAGGTAAACATTTTCATCTGCCATGATCCCGGTCTTGCATTTGATAGGTGCTGTAAGAGTGCTCGAGGGGCCGTGCCTCAGAATCTGACCCCATCAAGCTAAACCAGTCGCCTCGCTGCAGCCCCTGCATGTGATGTCCATGGAACCCTGTCATGTTAAACATTGAGCAGGCCTGATGAAAATCTGTCCTGAGGATAAGTGAGGAGAAGAGAAGGGAGAGCGAGAGATGCAGAGAGCAAGCAAAAGCTCAAGCCCAGCCATTCGAACAGGAGAGATCATGGATTATTCACATTTGCAGCTGTGATAAGGGGAAAAATTGATGAAGAACAGCTGGCTGGAGCATGATGCGTGAAGGCTAGAAGCTGCTCCACCTTTGAAACAGCTGGGAAGCTACCAGAGACTGCTTCTGTTTGCCTCAGTCATGGAAACAAATCATTAAAAACCAACATTTAGCTTTAAACTATGGCTTATATCTCTGGCTTGTATGGTGGAAGTTATAGTTAGAGGAAGAAAAAGGAACTAAGATCTAGTGGTCAGCATATATCAAGCTGTGGTGACTGTGAGAATGATGTGGGTTTGAATGTAGCTTATGTGTCATGGATAGTCACACTAGAATTTGAGTATTCATTACTTCACACCCCACAATGAAAATGAACGACAACGATATGATGTCACAAACCTGGGGCCTCATTTATCAACAGTGCGTACGCACAGATGTGTGCGTAATGCGTGCGTAAGAACAGTTTCACACAAAGTGTGGGATCAACTTGTACTTATACGTTGAAATGTGTAAATATAAGCACAACTCTGAGTATGCTTACACAGAGAATCTAGTGGAAGAATGGGGGTACTATAAAAAGAAAGTGTCACCGCGTATTTCCTGCGTCCTTTAATTGCAAATACTCAATTAGTAATTTCATAGTTCAAAGCTAGACATTTGCATAATAGGTATGAAAAGCTATACAGACAGCAGGGAAGTCATTTGAAATGTAGCTAAAGTGTCATGGCTGATCTCACTTTGCTGGGAGATTTGGCAAACCATGCACTGCACAGAGAACGCGTTTTCAAAGACTGCACTGATCTGTTTAGTGAGAGCACAGAATGGCTTCTCAGTCGGTACCGCTTTCTTTGCAATGATTTCAGTGAAGACGTATACATTCACAGGATTTGTAAAGGGAGGTGTTGTCACCATATATGGTTATCCCTTAAAAATGATCATCTAGCACTTCTAATGATTTTTTACAAACTGCTGGAACTAGAGGATCATAATTTTAATATTTGGTTTTGTTGGGTACGTGGGCACTGTGGAATCAAAGGAAATGAGGAAGCCGACTCTGCTGCAAAAGAAGCATTATTGGCGGATCTCGAAATTTGTGCAGTACCTCCTATGGATTTAAAACCAATAATTTCTTCCTATGTTAATAATAAATGGCAAACAGAGTGGGATCTATATATACAATGAATGAACTCCATGAAATTAGTCCCAGTGTTGAAAAAAGAAATTTCTATCAATTTTCTAACCAATGGGACCAGATTGTTTAGAATAGGTCATTTCAGGATGACACACAAGTTTTTAATACTAGGGGAAGATCCTCCAAAATGTTCTCTCTGTCGAATCCCTTTATCCTTTAAGCATGTTTTATTAGATTGCGCTAGTTTTAATTCTGTGAGAAAACTTTTTTTTTTTTATTCAGTTAACTCTTTTGAAGAGATGTTTAACAGAGTTAAAGGGATACTCCACCCCAAAATGAAAATTTGGTCATTAATCACTTACCCCCATGTCGTTCCAAACCCGTAAAAGCTTTGTCTTCAGAAAACAATTTTTCAGCTGCACCACATGGATACATCTTCTACATTTATTTGTACTTTGATTTGAACGAAAACAGTGTATCCGTGTGGTGCGGCTAACACAGAACAGCGTACGCTATTTGCGTCCAGCGGATATTCTCCAAAATGGCGCTACAGTGACACTACGGAATTGCGCTACAGTGACGCTATGGAATTGTTGAATAAAGTCGTTATTTTTGTTTTCTTTGAGCAGAAAAAGTGTTCTCGTCACTTCATTAAATTCAGATTGAACCACTGATGGCAGATGAAATATTTTGATGATGTCTTTCATACTTTTCTGGGTCTTGACAGTGTAATATACTTGGCAGTCAATGGGACAGTCACAAGCCTCCTGGTTTTCATGCAAAATATCTTAAATTATGTTCCGAAGACAAACAAAGCTTTCACAGGTTTGGAACAACATAGGGGTAAGTGATTAATGACAAAATTTTAATTTTGGGTTGGAGTAACTTTAAGCTAAATACAGTTTTGGAGTTTTTAGCAAAAATAAATAGTAAAAACATGATATAATTCAGCCATAATATTTCTCGCCATGAAAATAGCCACAGAAGCTGGGATGGTGTTAAACACAAACAAATAAACAAACCATATATGGTTCATTGGAGGCGTTTCTGAATGCAAATGAATGTGAATGAGCATGGTGCTTAAGAACATGTGATACTTTTTCAATAGTTATTACATACTGATGTGTGTAAGAACTGCATGCGCACGTTTGATAAATACAGATTATTTTGTACTTACGCACATTCTAAATTTAATTCGTAGGAAAAAATATAGAACCTTAAGGTTGCTTTTAGTTATTTAGTTAACTTTTTTATTGCATTTTTTATTCTGTTTATTTTTTTAATAATTTTAGTTCAAGTATTTTATTTGTACATCCGTTCTGATAAGAAGAGATGACACATAGCAATATAGATTTAAAATAAAATCTATAATTATTTATTAATTTTTAATTTTCCTAAATTTAAAAGGCTGAAATTTTATCTACTCACAGTCCTGCTACTCTACAAACAATGTAGCTTTAAAGTTTGTATTAATTTTATTGATGAGAGGTCAGTCTGTGACATTTGAACAACAAAGCATGTCAATATTTGTATGTCAAACTCTACGAATTTGTAAATGAGAGTTCACCAAACCTGATTACTTTTGATGAAACATCTATGCATATGCCATTTGTTCCAGCTCTCCCACGTTCACATGCATGCTAATGAAAGTGACTATAACACACAGTGTAGTGTGACCCCATCCAAATGAAATGCCGAGAATTAAACCATTACAACATCTGCCTTCTGCTGTTAACACCAGCTAGATCAAACTCATCACCATTCACACCGAGGACATGGTGTAAGGGAAAGGGGAGTTTACCTGGACAAGTAGCCAGTCGGCTTTGTCTGTGGTCTGAGTCACTCTAGATGTGTGAAGGGATTTAGGTTGACACGACATTGGTTAGATACAGAGAAAAGGAGACGTGATGTTGGAAGCTGGGGGCATGGGTGGATTGTTTTTAAATCAAGGCCTCGTGTTGCCACTGTGAATTTTTCATCAGTCTCCTAAATTAAAAATGTGAGCGGTCATCATTTATTTGTCAAGCCGTCTCAGCTCAAAAGGTGGATATGACAGGGGGTTTACGTAAGGCCTTAGGAGCCTACAGCCAAAGCCTGACTGCAGACCACAAACACAAAGACACCAAGAGAAAATACTGTCTCGCACTTTTTGTGATATAGGAGATTTAAGTGCTCAGAGGAAGGAGGAAAAAGTCGCAGAGCTTTTCAGCAATCTTAGTAGATGAAATTCACTGCCATCTCGACATATGGAACAGCTTATGTGGCTTATTCTATGCAAAACCCTGATTAACACTAAGCCCATACATATAGACATGTAAACATTCTCAGTTTATCTCTGGAAGTAATAAATGGGGCCAAGTTCTAATACACATTTGATACATATGCACCTTTAGTGTTGTCAAAAGACCCGGTACTTCGGTACCAAGTCGGTACTAAAAAATGAAAACGTCACGGTAGCAGGTTTTTTTTGAGTACCGAGTACCCGATCAACCCGGTTCTTGCTGCGCTAAAAGCACCGAGACAGGGCGACATCAAGACGAGGAAACACATCAAACTAACATAACACTTTAAACACCGACACCCGGAGGATGAAAAATGAAAATGAAAGAGTTCAAGCAGGTAAGTTTCAATTTAATATTTAGATCTTCTGTTATGAATATTATTCCATATTTTAATTTGAATGTCGGATTGAAATCAACAAACATCGCCGTTATTAGCGCAGTTAATCGTTAGCGCGGCTAACGCTAATATAATAAGCATTAGAATGAAGTTTCTTTATTAACTATTTATTGCGCCTATAACTTTTATTGGAGTAAAAAAAAACAGGAGGACATGATGGTATACTATTTTCACACACCAGAGGCTTTTCACTGAATTGTGAATCTACAATATGCACGTTAGAGAATGTAGCTACAAGTGGTTAACAGTGTTTGTCATATCAGTCCGTCAGAAAAAAAACAACAACAACAAAAAAAACAAAAACAAATCTGGGCTTTTTTTTTTTTTTTTTTTTTTTTAACTAGTTCGTCAGTTGTCATTCTTGGCTGGATAACTATCAGGTTTTAAAAGCCCTTTAAGGTTAAATATGTACACAGTTTAGATTAAATGAAAGTACAGTCAAATTTTATCTCCTGTATTGACTTTACAATAAGATACCATTCATTAAGATGACTTCATGTTATTATCTAACATCAACTTACAGTGAGTGAACAATATATTTTTACATTAATTAATGTTTGCGAATGTTATTTAATACAAACACTTGATCATTCATCCCAGCAGGCACAAAACAGGCACACAACGTCATAAGACGTTGATAATTGGTTAAATTTTGGTTGCGACGTCGGGTGACCAAAATTCAACGTAAATTCAATGTCTAATGTCAATGTTAAATTGATGTCCAATACCGACGTCAGCTGACGTTGAGATTTTGTTGTTTTTAGGTTGTGCAACCAAAATCCAACGTTAAGTCAACGTCAAATTGACGTCAAATATTGACGTCAACCCGATTTTCATTTTTAACCAAAATGCAACGTCTGTCCGACGTCATGTCCAACGTCAACCTGACGTTACATAGACGTCTGGTGCCTGCTGGGATGTTTGTTCATTGTGCATTAAATAATTTTAACAGACTGAACTTTTGATTTTATGTATTAGGAAATTTTGAAATGAACCCTAACAGTATAATTGCTATATAACTATTGTTTATTGATAGGTCATGTTATCTAACAAATGAAATCTTATTGTAAAGTGTTTTTAAAACTTCAGTTTCCATCTATTTGATATAAACTTGTCTTAAAATAATGTAATCTTATCTAAATTTGTTATTTATTGTTTGTTATTTACTGAAATGTTATATTTTAGCTGGAGTCAATGATCTAATGTTGCATTTGGTCAGACTCAGCCCATTGCTTTACTTATGTATATTATATTTTCCTTTTACAGCTGCAAGCTGAGGAAGATCATGAAACACACCAGCAAAAAACAGACAACAGTTTACAGTTGTTTTTCAGCGGCAGCAGAAATGTGACAAAAACTTTTGGGTGAAACTTGTTTACTTTTTTTTCATACTTTTATTACTTGTGGAAAAACTTTTTAAATAAGCATAAAGAATGGCCTTGATTTTTGTACAGTTTATTTTTGTTTTTTAATTAGTATGTTTTTGTGTTTTGCTTTGGTACCGAAATTGGTACCGAGAACCGTGGATTTTCACTGGTATTGGTACCGAATACAGAAATTTTGGTACCGTGATGACACTATGCACCTTTTCAGTAATTTTCAGTAATCCTAGGTTTAAAGATGTTGGCCGAAAGAGTGGGACTTTGTTGTTGAGTTTATTTTATTTTTTGTTGGTTTATTTTATTTTATTTTATTTTATTTTATTTTATTTTATTTTTTGGGCACTGTGAATTTTATTTTATCCCAAAATGTCTTATTGTCCCCCAAATTTATTTATTTTCAAAAATGGCTAAATACAAAATAATAATCAAAAACGATGGTAATCAAAAAATAAGGCATAGAATATTAACAATTTAATTTATTTTTAAACTGTGAAAATACAGAACATGCAGAATTCATATTAAAATAGCAGCCTTTTTGTGCTTTAATATTCACAGACATTAGTCCATATTGCGATTTAATTCCATTCCAAATTCCATTTTTATGAACTGATTCTGACATGAGTTTTCTGCATTGTTGAAATCATTGGGCCCTACTTTAATACCATTTTTTCATCATCGCCTAGCTGAGAACTGAGAGTACAGTTTGGCTTACTGATCTTGCAGTTTATTTTCATTTTAGAACCTCAAAAAAACAAAGACCAGGTGAACTTAACCTTTATTTTCACATTTTTGTATGATGTTTTGTCAGTAAGCCTTTTAGTCTCTTCGTTTGGCTTTGTTTTGGCTTGCGTTTCCTCTGGAGAAGGCGATGGCCGTCTGTTTCAGGGACAGGAAAATGATACAAACATAAACACTGGCCAAGCGATGGTTCCCCTCGGCAGCACGAGCACATGCACGGCAACAGGTGATGTGCCAGATCTCCGAGTATTGGCACTTGGTGGATACACACACGTTCGCAAACACATACTATCTCCATGGATGGCTGCAGTTCAGCTGCCAAATGTGGGGGTGTTTGGCAGCGATGCTTCCTTCTGTGTGACCGAGAGGTAGATCCAGAAAAAAAAAAAAAAAGTTTTGTTTCATCACCTGTTGTGAAAGGTCAAGGTACGTTTTTTCATAATTGGCATCCACATGTTGCTAAAAAGACTGGCGTCAGACCTTGCTGTAATGCAGAAGTCCTCCAGCAAACTCCTTTGAAGATCTCTGCGATGAGTTTCCTATTTGGAAAACACCACATGGCATATTTTAAGTTGTTTTTTTCCTTGAGGGGGCAGGAAACCGGTCGGGTCTTTCAAAATGGTCAGGGGTTAATGCACTAATGGCATTAAAGATCGGCCCATCCACACATCTGGAACGAGTGGTTTCTACAAGAGTTGAAGAAAGTTAAGCTTTACTTTGTTTTCCAGGCAAAGGATGAGCATCTGGGACTGGGCACTGCCAGAGGATACTAGAAAATTCAGTTTCAGGATAACACAGAGCTTGTTTTCATTTAAAAGGTTGGTGTGCTTCACCAGAAGACTTCCATCTCTGTTGCTTGACCCCTTGCAGCCCAGCAGATTTAAACCACTTTAGGGAGGAAGAGTGAAGGAGGTTTGAAGGGAATAGAGATATGCGTTGCAATGTTCCTCATCCAGAAGGTTTGATTGTCTTTTAAAGGAATACTCCACCCAAAAATTCTCTGATCATTTACTCACCTTCATGCCATCCCAGATCTGTAGGGCTTTCATTCTTCAGATTTGAAGAAAAATAATCAGATTCTGTGAATCCATATAATGTTTACAGGACCTCGAGAGCTGATCCAGTGCAGACAACATTGCTGATTATGATGAGCTCTATTGTCTTCTGTCACTTTGTGTTAAGCTCCTCACATACAGTGAACAAGTGATGTAAGAAAATACTAATATTTGAAAGTTTCTAAATCATAAACCATCACTTCCAGTCAAGTTCCATACGTAAGTGCATTCTGAAGCTCACACGAGAAGTGATATGGAAGCAGGACCGTCACCAGAGATGGTCTTATTATTGGGAGATGCCAAGGTCTGCATTTGTAACATTGCAAAGTAGATCAGGTGAGCCTTGATAACCAATCACATCACAGCCCTGATGTCATTGACTTTCTGTCAAAGTCATGTAGCAATTAACCACTGTTTTTCAGATAGCATAGTAAGTACTGTAAACTGAATCATACCTGTCAGAAAAAACTTATAAAACAATTTTTTTTTTCTACAAAAATAGTTTGATCCAAAATGAATGTTTAATGGCAAACACAGGTGCATCTCAATAAATTAGAATGTCGTGGAAAAGTTCATTTATTTTAGTAATTCAACTCAAATTGTGAAACTCGTATTAAATAAATTCAATGCACACAGACTGAAGTAGTTTAAGTCTTTAATCAACTTTAATCAACTGAGCTAATCAACTCAAAACACCTGCAAAGGTTTCGTGAGCCTTCAAAATGGTCTCTCAGTTTGGTTCACTAGGCTACACAATCATGGGGAAGACTGCTGATCTGACAGTTGTCCAGAAGACAATCATTGACACCCTTCACAAGGAGGGTAAGCCACAAACATTCATTGCCAAAGAAGCTGGCTGTTCACAGAGTGCTGTATCAAAGCATGTTAACAGAAAGTTGAGTGGAAGGAAAAAGTGTGGAAGAAAAAGATGCACAACCAACCGAGAGGACCGCAGCATTATGAGGATTGTCAAGCAAAATCGATTCAAGAATTTGTGTGAACTTCACAAGGAATGGACTGAGGCTGGGGTCAAGGCATCAAGAGCCCCACACACAGACGTGTCAAGGAATTTGGCTACAGTTGTCATATTCCTCTTGTTAAGCCACTCCTGAACCACAGACAACGTCAGAGGCGTCTTACCTGGGCTAAGGAGAAGAAGAACTGGACTGTTGCCCAGTGGTCCAAAAATTGGTGGGTTTTTGTTAAATGTGAGCCAAAATCATCACGATTAAAAGAACCAAAGACTTAAACTACTTCAGTTTGTTGTTTATTGAATTTATTTAATACACGAGTTTCACAATTTGTTGAATTACTGAAATAAATGAACTTTTCCATGACATTCTAATTTATTGAGATGCACCTGTATATTGAAGATTAGCTAATAGGCTGTAAAAAAACAAGATAATTGATGAGAAATTAAAAAAAGTTTAAAGTATTATTATTTTTCTTACACACACCTATCATTTCGCTTTAGAAGACATTGCATTATCATTTGGGGTTGTATGGTCATCATCACATGTGGTTTTTTGAAGCATCAATTTTGGTTGTCCTGTACAATTACATTATAGAACCTCACAGAGATGGATTATTTTTCATTATTGTTTTTGTTCATCTGAAAACAATAGTAAGTCATACACATCTGGGACAAGGGTGAGTAAATGTGGAGAGAATTGTCATTTTGGGTGGAATGTCCCTTTAACAAACTAGGATGTTGACTCTGATTAGGTCTCAAGAGTTTGATAATAAAATGTGGCACATTTTACAAAACTTTTGAAAATGCTTCCACCCCTCAGGGGGGTGCACGAAAATGCACTGAACTTCAGAATTTTCCCGTACATGCCCTCAGATCGTTCCGTGCAATAGCTGTTGGATGCTATTTCTTGCTTCGTTATCAAGAAGATAATAATAGCAGAGCATTTCTTTCTTGGCATCTGTCTCTTTGCTCAGCGTGCTTCCTTTAAGGATATCCTGATCAGATTTTTTTTTTTTTCTTCGCAGGCGGATCTCATCATTTGCTCTCTCACCCTTTCTCCCTGCTCTCTTCTGTCAGCCTTTTAAATATAGGCCCCCAGGTTCGCTAGCATGTTTGTTTTTGAGATTCTGATTGGAACAGAGTGCTCTCTCTTTCTCTCTCGCCCTGTAGTCACGCAGCCATCATCACCTCCAGTGGCTGCATTCGTGGCCTCATTTTCCGCAGGGACGCGCTCCACTTATGGTGCACTCTTAATTACACTCTGCACCGCTGAGGTACGTTACACACCATCGCTGCAACCGACCTCAAGAAAGATAGAGCTCGCCGCAATGGCTGCCAGACACGCTCATTTTTCTTCTCTTCAAACCGGCCCTGGAACACGCATCGAGAATTCAGCCTCCAGTGTAAATATTGGTACTCTGATTGTTGCGTTTGGCTAAGGCTCGTCTCCTGTGAGTTAGCAGATCTGTAGGCTGTGTGTTCTGTCGGGCCATTAGCCAAAGCAGCACAGGTAGTGAAGCGCAGGCTTCCAGAGGCTCAAAGTGGTCCACATAATGCGTGTTGTATTTAAAGGAATGGTTCACAGAATGTCAGTGCTGCTCTTTTCCATACAGTGAAAGTGGTCGGTGATTTATTATGGCGAGCTCCAAAAAGGATTACGTAAAGTATTTAAAGCAATTACATAAAATTACAATAACTTTCTGTGAAGAACAGACGGAACTTTAAGCTATTCACCTTTCTCTCCAGAGGATCTCTCAAATCTCATTTACGCTGTCAAATACAAAATGCAGACTCCATTCTCATCAAGTTTAACATGATCATACTGTTCTTCATACAAAACTATCGTAATCACCTTGAGACAACTTGGAGTGTCCACCTTATTTTGCAATGCTGTTTTCTGTAAATGTCCCAAGACTTCTGATTCATTAGCCGGCTGCTATAGGTCAATAACTAGAAGAATAACAAAGTTCAGTAAATAGTAAAACTATTTGCACTACAAAACAGTGTGTTCAGGATTACAATAGTAAAATAATATAATAAGAAGCACCAGTTTGCAATATCAAGCAGCATGACAGGTTGCTTTTGTGTAGGCAAAAAACCAAAACAACAACAACAACAAAAAAAAAAAACCTGGATTTTGGATGCATTACTCATAAGTTACAAATGGCCGCACTAGACATGCATTAAAAATAAAGTGGATTGTGCATAGGTTGGATGGACGATGATTCTGCAAGTTTTTGTGCACTATTTTTTGAGTACATTTCATTGGTAACAACCTATGTATCATTTTTGCACACAAACAAATCATATGAGTAGAAAACCTCAGGTGTTGCAAAACAAGTTATTCAATTAACAACAGCATCAACAGTAACAAGAGTGTAAATAAAACTGCCAAACAGTAAAAAATGAATCCTTCTGAATTATTCAAGCATGCATTATTCAAATATTAATTGTAAATATAACAAACTTAAGTGTGCTGTATTGAACAAAATGCTTGAGCAAACTAATTCCTTGTATAAAGCACCCCCCCCCCCCCCCACACACACACATATATATATATATATATATATATATATATATATATATATATATATATATATATATATATATATATGTATGTGTGTGTGTGTGTGTGTGTGTGTGTTAAATTTATATATACCTCAGCAAATGTGTTGCTCATTGTAAGTTGATGTTAATGCATGAACTACGTTAACAAATGTGTGTGTACATTTATGCTGCCTTTTTGGAGTTTGGAGATATAAATTACCATCCAGTTTCTTTCTTTGTATAACAGAAGCAAGGACATTTTGGCTAATATCTCCTTTTATGTTTTACCTAAGAAAAAAGGTTATTATATGGGCTTGAGTAAAATGCTGACAATTTCCATTTCTGTACAAAGGATTATTTTAAAAACAAATGCACACAAATTAAGTGGTTTGAATATGGACTTGCACAGAGAGTTGAGATAGATGGTAAAAGTTGATAAATGCTCAGCTGAGAATATGCTGACAGGAATAACTGAACATTGACCACTTGCATTAGAAATTTGATTTATATCAGCAGCCGTGGTGCTAAGGGAAGGGGTTCTGGGATATGGAATGTATCATGAAAGACATGAATGCATAAAAAAACGGCTGAATGACTTTCGTTACGCCTGCCAATATGTGATATGTAACTCCCTTTTAAAACAGGAGAGATCCATTTCAGCAAGTTCTCCCTGTCAGGGGAGGCAGAAAAACCTAAATTAGCTTTATTGTTTCTTATCATTGCACAAGATCATATTTCTTCATGTTAAATAACAAGCGCTCATAGCCTTTCATAATGACTTTGAGAAATCAGCCACTTTGTAATGACCTGTGCTCCAAAAACTCTAACTATTGTTTCAGGCACAGTTATAATAAATGACCTTTGCTGCTGTAATGTGTGTGTGTGGAAGTATGTTTGCGGGTGTGTGTTTCCCAAGTGTTCACATTCCCGGGCCCAAACACACTAATTATTGCATACCAGCAGTTTGGTCCAGAGGTTTTCCTGTGTCGACAGCTCATTTGATTCATTAGTAAGCTCCCCGTACGGTTTGACCAAAGGACCCGGAGGGAAGGAAAGCATGAAAAATTGGGAGAGTGACAAAAATGGGAAAATAGAGAGAATAAGAGCGAGGTAGGTGGGTGGGGGGGGGGGCTGAGAGACAGAATGAGAAAGATATGAGAGTGTAGGAAGTGAAAGAGAGAATATAACCGTGTGCTTTGGGAGAAGAAAGATGGAGGGATGACATTGGAGGTTTGCCCTGATCACTCAAAAAGAAAAAAGATGATTGATTTGCTTGCCTGGGAGATGACATGCCCCAGCCGAAGCAGAGAGCTGTTAACTCGATATGCACAGAACGATTCAAACCTGTTGTGACTTTGAGAAAACACCCAGCTTGACTGGGCTGGCTGTAACGGCGTGCAGATTGGCAGTGAGATGCAAGAGACCCGCAGGGCAAGACGAGGAAAAGAGGGTGGAGTAAAAGGAAATATAATGGAGATAGACAGATTCTGAGGCTTCCTTAAATACTCGTTTACATAGTTTAACTGAGTGTGGCGTCTGATGATTTCAATCGTCGTCTGCTTGGAGTGAATATATCGTGGCAATAGCTTCCTGTGGTCTTGTGCTTATGCAGTTTGGTGGCTTTTCTTCTGTCAACATGGAAGTATCCAAGAGTGCGCTAATTATTATGAATCCAATGTGGAAGATCAAAGCATTGTTGCATCACAATGCAAAAACTACGGTGATGGTGCAATGCTCTTAAATGTTGTTTTCGTGACAGTATGCAGTCCGTTCTAGAACTGCATGTGTGTTTAAATGAGCTCTCTGTAGCACTTCATTCTGATTGGTCCATCATGACTTTCTGTGGTCAAGTAATTTTTATATAGATGAAGTTACTGTTTTCAAGAGAAAAAACTTGGAAAAAACTTTTTAAAAAGGCAAAAATATACTTTTTTTGACAGGGAGAAAGGACTAAAAAGTTTGTGTGGGTTTAAAACACCCAGTTTACAAAAGATAGTTGGAGATTTGACCTTATTTTTTCAGTAAGGCATCACACAATTCCTAAATTCAAAAACTTTTAATTGTTTTACTTCAATGCAATTGTAAATGCGTATGAATATCATGTGTACAATTCTAAGTATAAAACCAAAGGATAATCTTATTTTGCATGTTGTAACTTTACAATCAAAAACAACTGTTATTAAGCCATTAGTATCAAATATTATTACTTGATTAATTTTGCATTTTGCGTATCTGTTGGCTTTTTTTTTTTTTTGCCTACTTTTAAAGGCTGCATTTTGCAGACTTTGAAAAAAAGAAAGAAAAAAAAAAACCTAAGAAAAAATAATTATATATATATATATAATCAAAACCACAATTTCTCAATTTATTTATTAAAATAATCAAATAAAATCATACCAAAACATTATATTTGAATTAATCAATAAAATCTGAAACTAGGCCTATTTTGCAGGCAGTATTAGAAAGCTAAATCTGTTTTAATAGATATACATAGAATCATTTAATACATTACTGTATACCATAGGTTTCACTAATTACACACAGTTCCCTATTGTGTGTCACTGTAATGTCTATTAAGCTGTATAATGTAAACTATATAATTGACCGTTGCACCAGTCAACTGATTCCTTACATGGCTGTGCTAGTTTCATGTGTCTTACAGCACTCTGTGGTCTCTGAATTTCAACTCAAATTAGTAGTTCATGTCATTTTAAGTATTTATACAGCAAGTATCTGTGTACAAAGCAGGAAAATGTGCAGTCAGCCAGTCATTATCACAAAATAAACCCCTTCAGGGTGATGCAAGACCATCTGCAGTAATGACCAGCCGAGTGTGTATTATTCTTCTGCATATGATGTTGGCTTTGTTGTTAGAAAGGACATCATCATTGATGCTGATGTTGAAGTGTGTGTGTCTTTCACACTAATATAGAAGTCCTGGTACTATCACCTTAGCGGTTTTACAGCTGATTTCTTTTCTCTAGTTAATCCCGCACCAAGCTAATGTGGATTTATCTTGACTCCCGTGAGGGCCCTGATTAAATTGAGCTTCCGAAAGCCCATCCCAGCCTCTCTCTCTCTTTCTCTGAGAATAAGAGGCCCCTGCATCAAGCAGGGAAGTGGCGTTGTCGCTACCCTGTCTGTCACCAGCAATTAGCGGTCAGATCAAAGCACTGATGCAATCACAGCCCCACTGTGGCTTCCTATTATCATCCCCCAAGAGAGCTGACACTGAACGAGTGCGTTTGTGTGTCTTTGAGGGAGGGGTGTTATATCCTTTCCTCGTTTTCACTGATCTCTGTAGGTAATGCTCGTACCACACCCTTCGTCCTGCAGTCATTAGTATGTTTAAATTTGATTGTCTTAACAATCAAATCAGCATTCAGGCTTAACCAGACAGAAGGGCTGGTCACACTCTTGTTATTTCACATTCAGAGCAACAACTGCTCAAACTGTCTACCCAACCATTTACTTTGTTGCAGACAGACAAAGAAGTAGCTCGCTAAAAGTTTACAATTCATGTAAACGCTTTAACTCATTTACAATGTTAGCAAACTGTGGACTGTTAAATATGCGAACAATGCTAATTGGTAGTTACCAAAATAGAGTAAATAACTTCCAGAAGTAATCCAATAAAAGTCAAGTCAAGTCACTATTATTTGTTTAGCGCTTTTAACAATTGTGTCAAAGCAGCTTTACATCAGCTTGATATAAAGCTGGGTGGCTTTACATCAGCTTTACAGTATTTAGACGGGGAAATAGTGTCCAAATAGTGTCATTCTCCTCTGGCCAGACAAAATCAGCAGTTTAAATCTAGTCAGATTGTGCAAAGGACTCATCTGGTTCCTGTGGTCTTGCCCGATGGCCGTCTAGGAGACAGGGTCTTCACTGGGGATCAGTCTCTGGGGCTCATGTAGTTGTCCTGGTCTCCGCTGACGTTCAAGGCTGTAGAGGTCATCTCTAGGTACTGATCCACCATCTGATCTGGATACGGACTGGATCCGGGTGGCTGCAGTGACCATCTGATCTGGATACAGTCTGGATCTGGGTGGCTACGGTGACCTCGGAATAAGAAAGAAACAGACTAATATTAGCATAGATGCCATTCTTCTAACGATGTAACAAGTACATTGGGTGTTTTGGGAAGTGTTCATGGTTCCGGTTGACCTAATTTATGCAGCCTAACAATCCTTTAACGAATTTGAATTATAGAAATGCAATAGTATGTTATGTGTAAGCCAGGATAAAGAGATGGGTCTTTAATCTAGATTTAAACTGACAGAGTATGTCTGCTTCCCGAACAGTGTTAGATAGATTGTTCCAGAGTTTGGGTGCTAAATAGGAAAACAATCTCCCGCTCGCAGTTGATTTTGATATTCTAGGTATTATCAAATGGCCAGAGTTTTGAGATCGCAGTGGACGTGAAGGACTATAATGTGATAAGCGCTCACTCAGATACTGAGGTGCCAAACCATTCAGGGCCTTATAGGTAATTAGCAAGATCTTAAAATGTATATGATGTTTAATAGGGAGCCAGTGCAATGTTGACAGAACCGGGCTAATGTGGTCATACTTCCTGGTTCTAGTAAGAACTCTAGCTGCTGCATTTTGAACCAGCTGGAGTTTGTTTATTAAACGCGCAGAGCAACCATCCAATTAAGCATTACAATAATCTAACCTTGAGATCATGAACGTATGAATTAATGTTTCTGCATTTAACATTGAGAGCATAGGTCATAATTTAGATATATTTTTAAGATGAAAAAATGCAGTTTTACAAATGCTAGAAACATGTTTTTCGAAGGAAAGATTGCTATCAAAAAGTACGCCTAGGTTCCTAACTGATGACGAAGAATTTACAGAGCAGCCATGAAGTATTAAACAGTGATCTAGGTTATTACATGCAAAAGTTTTTGGTCCAATAATTAATACCTCTGTTTTTTCAGAATTTAGCAGTAAGAAATTGCTAGTCATACAGTTTTTGATATCAACTATACATTCCGTTAGTTTTGCAAATTGACATGTTTCATCGGGTCGCGAAGAAATATAGAGCTGTGAATCATCAGCATAACAGTGAAAGCTAACACCATGTTTCAGAAAGGTACAAAACTGCACTTGTGATAGGTATGATACCTCTTCATTTACTGCCACGAATTGATGGTGATCAGATAAGTACGATTTGAACCATGCCAGTGCACTTCCTCTAATGCCGACATAATTTTCTAGTCTATTTAAAAAATATTGTGGTCAACAGTGTCAAATGCGGCGCTAAGATCTAGTAGCACTAACAGAGAGATACAACCATGATCAGATGATAAGAGAAGGTCGTTTGTAACTCTAATGAGAGCAGTCTCAGTACTATGATATGGTCTAAAACCTGACTGGAAATCCTCACATATAGCATTTTTCTCTAAGAAGGAACATAATTGTGAGGATACTACCATTTCTAATATCTTTGACATAAAAGGGAGATTCAAGATCGGTCTGTAATTAATTAATTCTTTGGGGTCAAGTTGTGCTTTTTTAATGAGAGGCTTAATAACAGTCAGTTTGAAGGTTTTTGGGACATATCCTAATGACAATGATGAGTGAATAATATTCAGAAGAGGATCTATTACTTCTGGAAGCACCTCCTTTAGGAGCTTAGATGGAACAGGGTCTAACATACAGGTTGTTGGTTTACATGATTTAAGAAGTTTATACAATTCTTCATTTCCAGTAGAAGAGAATGAGTGGAATTGTTCCTCAGGGGATCTATAGCGTACTATCTGATGTGATACTGAGGCTGACAGCTGCATGGTTACAATTTTATCTCTAATAGTTTCGATCTTGGAAGTAAAGTAGTTCATAAAGTCATTACTTCTGTGCTGCTGGGTAATGTCTGCACCTGCTGATGTTATATTTTTTGTTAATTTAGCCACTGTATTGAATAAATACTTGGGGTTGTGTTTGTTTTCTTCTAAAAGAGACGTAAAGTAAGCAGGTTTTGCAGTTTTTAAGGCTTTCCTGTAGGAGAGAGTATTTTCCCACCAAGCAATACGAAATACCTCTAATTTTGTTTTTCTCCAGCTGTGCTCCATTTTCCGGGCTGCTCTCTTTAGGGCCCGAGTGTGCTCATTATACCACGGTGTTGGACTCTTTTCCTTAATCTTCCTAAAGCGTAAAGGAGCAACCGTATCTAAAGTGCTAGAAAAAAGAGAGTCCATAGTTTCTGTTACATCATCAAGTTTTTCTGAGCTATTGGATATGCTGAGGAACTGAGATAAGTCAGGAAGATTATTTATAAAGCAGTCTTTTGTGGTCGAGGTGATGGTTCTACCATATTTGTAACAAGAAGTTGGCTTTACAGCTTTACCTATATGGAATATAAACAAAACTAGATAATGATCTGAGATATCATTGCTCTGCTGCAAAATTTCAACGCCACTGACATCAATTCCATGCAACAGTGTTAAATCTAGAGTATGATTTTGACAATGAGTAGATCCTGAAACGTGTTGTTTAACACCAGTAGAGATTAGAATGTGTATAAATGCTGATCCCAACAAATCTTTGTCATTATCAACATGGATATTAAAATCACCAACAATTAGGACTTTATCTGCAGCCAGCACTAACTCAGATAGAAAATCAACAAATTCTTAATAAAGTCTGCCTTAAGGTGCCCTGGTGGCCTGTATACAGTAGCCAGTACAAACATCACAGGGGATTTATCATTAACACTTGTTTCTTTGGATAACGTTATATGAAGCACCATTACTTCAAACAAATTATACTTGAAACCCAACCTCTGAGAAATATTGAAAATATTGCTATAAATTGTAGCAACACCTCCCCCTTTGCCTTTTGGACGCGGCTTATGTTTGTAACAGTAATCTTGGGGGGTAGACTCACTTAAAGTAATGTAATCATCTGGTTTTATCCAGGCTTCTGTCAAACAAAACACATCTAGTTTATGGTCAGTGATCATATCATTTACAAAAAGTGCTTTTGTAGAAAGGGATCTAATATTCAATAAGCCAAGCTTTATCATTTGTTTATCTGTATTTAATCTGTTTTTTATTGTAAAAGTAAAACTTTTTTTTAATGTAAAAGTTACAGTTTGTCACCATTTGAGTTGAAGATAATGAGGAAAGTCTCAACGCTTCATCTCGGTATGTTTTTAACTAGGATCTGAGCAGTTGGGAGTCTTATTTGCGTTGAAATATTTTGCGTGATGCCCACACTGCGCTGCAATGCAAACAAACATAAGCATGTAGACAGTGGTTAAGTTTGACTTGGTGCTTAGTATGTCATAAAATCATATACCTTGAAATGAGAGATCTAAAATTTGAAAAATTTTGTAATGTGGAAAGTTAGCCTGTTAGCATTAGCCATTTAGCATGCAATATCGACAGTGGCTGTGTCCAAAAGCTTATGCAACTGACTCGAATCCACGCTGCCTTATGCAATGACTTTGCAGGCAGAGTTTGCACATGAAGGTACCTCACGAAACTGATTTCGGACAGACTTCTGAAGCAGCATAAAAGTTTAATGATCTACAACAAAATAGAGAGACTGAGAACTAAGCGAATATTTAATTACGATACTAATTTCTTGCTAGAAATTACATCAAAAGTGAAAAAAGTTGGTCAAAAACCTACATCTACACACAAACTGACCACCAACTGCAACTTTCAGATTCCATTTTTACTTTTTAGCTCAACCATCATGGATTTGAATGCACAGGATTGTGGAATATCAAAGGCAGTGAAGGATACATCTATACTGCCTTCAAAAATCGATCAGATGAAGGCATCTCAAGAGACAGGAAGTGAAGTTAACACTGGATTCAGATGTGCCTTGATGCCGTCGTACCTTAGAATACTTTTTCTGTATGCTTTCAGATACAGCCAGTGACTAACAAATATGGCAGTTTATCATAGCGAGTTGTAAACTTTTAGCTGACTTATTTGTCTGTCTGCAACATAATGTCACATTAACTGTTAAGTAGACTGTGTATTATATTATATTATATTATATTATATTATATTATATTATATTATATTATATTATATTATATTATATTATACTTCTTTGCTGCTCTAACATTATATTATATTATAGGAGAATCTGGAATTTGTTGCATATTGATTAAGGCTGTTCAAGTCCCTGGAACACACACCTTTCATGGCTAATTTGGGGACAATCCAATGAAAGCAGCAAAGTGTGGTGCATCAAATGTCACCCATCATGGTTATTTCAGGGGCCATTTGACAGCGTACTTCCCGTCTGCTAGCGTCTCTCTGATATGGTAATGCTAATTAATGGCATCTTATCATGGTGGCGCTGATACTCACAATCAACAAGATCTGGCTGTGTGTATTTCATTTAATGTCCTTCAGCCTCAGCCAGTGGCTGTTAACATCGTTAACCTTTACTCGGACACAATGGAGATAGACAGTTGTTTTGTTTTACAAAAATTGTATTTGATCAGGGCTCACCTTTTCCAGAAGCCTCTTCTCTTGTCCTTCTAAATGCCAGATAAATAAACAGAGCTGCTTAGAATGTCACTCAGCTCTCGTTTTCACAGTTAGGTTTCTGACATATGACTAGAAATGATAAAATAAAGGAAATCACGACTTTGTCAGCAATGTTTATATGAGTGCTACAAACAATTATTTGTTGGAAGTCTTGTAGGTTTTGAATGAGGATAAAGATCGGATTTTTCTGGAAGCCAGATTTTGTCATTTTATTCCTCACGTTTGTGTATTTATATATTTCTAAAGCAGCTTAGTTTCTTGCAATTGCAACTTCATATCTCACAATAGTGACTTTATTTCTAATAATTGTGACTTTATATTTCACAGTTTGCTTCTTTATTTCTTATATTTGCACCTATATTACAAAGTTTGGGGGTTAATTTTTTTTTAATGTTTTCGAAAGAAGTCTATTTATTTATTTGAATAAAAATACAGTAAAAACAGTGATGTTGTGAAGTAAAATTACAATTTCTATTTTCTCTTTTAATACATTTAAAACTGTAATTCATCCCTGTGATGGGAAAACTGAATTTTCCATATGCTCATTTGCTGCTCAAGAAACACTTCTTATCATTATCAGTGTTGAAAACAGTTGTGCTGCTTAATATTTTTGTTAACGCATTTTTTATGATTCATTGAGTAGAAAGTTCAAAAGAGTAATTTTTTTGGTAACAATTTAAAAGTCGTTACTGTCACTTTTGATCAATATAAAGCATGCTTGCTCATAAAATAATTTATTTTTAAAAAATCTTACCCTAAACTTTTAAGTGATGGTGTGTGTCTCTGAATGTGACTTTAATTCCTATTTTTGAACAATATCTCACAATTACCCTTGGGCAGAATCTATATAAGATATAATAATATAAGCTTCTATCTACAGTGATTGGCCATATGACTTCTAATCATTAAATAGTGATTACTCATATCATGGCTCGTTTACCTGCCAAACAAATCTGTTTCCTTGTGTGTACCATAGGAAGACTAGTGCACTGCACAAAGATAAAGGACACTTCTAGGCGTGCTTCCAAACCCTAGTGAGGACCTAGACAGCATTTTTAGGCATTATAGGCACGCTACCAACACTACAGGCCATTCCAAACAGTAGGCAGCAGAATTATGCTGCCAAATAAGATGCCTTGTTTTGACCAAAGGCATCACATGTAGCCTTCACGGATACTCTCGAAATGCATTGAATGAAAGGAAAATTTTCTTTATATTTCTTAAATTATTTCATTTTATTCAATTTGTAAAATAGAAATTGAATTGTTTTTTGTTTTTTTTTGTGTTGAAACTACATGAAAAAATGTAAACAATCTCTTACAATTTAAACAATTTAAATATTTGAATATTTAAATATTTGTTGCCAAATAGTTGACAAATGAAACTGGACAGTGGATTTTAAGTGTGAATGTTGAAATTAGGTGTTTGTAAGTAATGGGGAAAGACTTATTGGATTTTATGGAAAGTTTCACATCTGTTGTAGGTTTTGTTGTCCACATTGTGCTGAAGAGTGGAGCTTGTGCTTAGTGGGCGGCTACATAAACACTGGTGTATGTTGCTTCACTCACTCAGTACTGTGCTAATGTCAGTGCAGCAAAGAGTCTCTTTTTCCTCACATACATCACATTTATTTAAAGAAACTTATAATTAGCTTGCATGTGTTGCATAAGAAATTTAATTAAATAAACCTTATTAAACTGAGTTTGACAAATCTTATGAAGCTGAATTAAAACTGTGGTACATTGATTTAACCTAATCCAGCTAAATTTTGTTGGCTCAATGAAACTTGTTCTAAAAGCAAGACATTTTAATTAGGTGTAAAACATTCTGTAATTCAGTTAGTTCATGGTAGTCAAGTTTGTGTTACGTATGTTTTTTGCTATGTTAAAAAAAGAATACGTATATGTAACGGAGCGATCAGAACATGAGACGTGCGGATCCATCCAATGTGTCGCAGCTGACAGAGAAGAGCGTACGCATTTTGCGTCCAGGGATATTCTCCAAAATGGTGCTACACTGATGCAGAGGAGATGTTACGGTGTCTAATTGTTGAATAAAGTCGTTATTTTTGCTTTATTTCCTTACAAAAAGTATTCTCGTCGCTTCATAATGTTACGATTGAACCACTGATGGCAGATGGAGTATTCTGACGATGTGTTTCATACTTTTCTGGACCTTGACAGTGTAATTTACTTGGCAGTCAATGGGACAGTCACAAGCCTCCCGGTTTTCATCCAAAATATCTTAAATTGTGTTCCAAAGACGAATGAAGCTTTTACGGGTTTGGAACGACATGGGGGATGAAGTGATTAATGAAAAAAATTTCATTTTGGGGTGGAGTATCCCTTTTAACCTAGTCTTTTACTTTAACATTTACATTGTTTTTTTGTGTTTTTTTTATAGATTTTTATTTTTATATAGAGTATTGAGTTAGCAATATCAAATTTATTGGAATCAATTGAGAGTGTTGAATTTCTTTTGCATGAAGAGCACTATTTGTGTGGTGCGCTTGTGTAAGCTGTCAGTGTCAAGCATTTCATTTCAGTCAGTTTTGAGATTTTATTTTGGTCGGGATGCTGCTTTAGATGGTAGTTGACCTGTTTACCCAAATCAGCAAAACCCATCAAATTCCATGTAATGCATCCTGACGGAAAACACTTTAATCTTTGTATTCATGAGCACGGCAGGGAGAACTGAGCCTGGTGACTGAGAGAGGTATTTCGACAGACTCCAAACTCGGAGACGTGGGTCCCGGGTGGTTTCTGTGCAGCTGAAGACAGTGATCATTGTAATCTTCACCCTGGCAGGGGACGAGCCAGCTTGCCCTGGGTGTGACACGCCTGTCACTGGAGTCCACGCTTGACGGCGTTTGGGCATGACAAGTGCCACCGCTGTGAGGCAACCGTCCTTCCATCCCTGTCCAACACATATCCTCACACGAACAGAGGTCTACAGACAATCACACACATTCACAATCACATTCTTTTTCCTGCCTTTACGGAATAGACTGCCGGGCAACTTTTGTCTCCCTCGGTCCCCTTTGTGTCCCAGTCTACTGGGAGAAGTGACAACTTTGTGATGGCTGAATCATAGCTGTGCCCATCTTATCTTCCTGAACATCACTTACTGTATGTGCATGTGTGTCACTTTCCAAAGTCGTTTTACTTTCGGGAACAGTCCTAATTCCTGTGGACGCAGGGTTGACATTTAGTCAGTTGTCTTGTTTACAATGCTGCTTCACATTTTCAGTCACTTCGCATGGCAACTGAGGCATCTCGGATCCCTCTCCTCTAATGAAGCTCATCATGTATGCTGAGGGGACGGAGTCACGGTAGAAGCACACAACAATGACCCCAATCCGTCAGCAGCTGTTGTTTCTCTTTGCGACGACGACTCTTCCATCTACACCAACGTGTCATTGACCAGACTTTGTTTGTTCTTGTATGTCTTGCTCCTTCTTTGTGATGGTTCACAGGGTTTGGCAAAATTCAGAATTGGAGAATTGACTCTTTTTCATTTCACGAGTTGCCATTTAAATGCAATTGGGAACACCTCATAGGAAGCTGAATTGGAATGACAGGAACTATACTAAATTGGACTTCAAAGAAGCACTGGTAATTCATTCTGGAAAATAAAGTGTTCTTCAACAGTTAGTTACAAAATCTGTCTATTGTTCGTTCTGTCATTCTGTCAGTGGTTTTAATCTAACTATCATACTGTTTATGGTTCTATTGAACTATTGTTCTATCTAAGGCTGTATCTATCTATGGTTCTATCTGTGGTTCTATTTAACGATCATTCTATCTATGGTTCTAACTATCATCCTGTCTGTGGATGATAGTTAGAACCATAACTAACTATCATCCACAGACAGGATGATAGTTACCCCCCAAGGATTTCCAAATGATTTTCCTGTTTTTAACTCTCTGTGTCACTTTCATTAACATTAAAAAATAAACATTAAAAACCTAAAAAAGTGCCTAATATGTGGTCTATAAACAATTGATATTATGGGGAGAGGTCAAGCAACTCAAGTAAGTAACGTGCAAACTTTGCACAAGAGTTATGCCGGTGAACGTCAGTCAATTCACTATTCTCTCTGAAACACTGAGAGACGAATCTACTTTAACATATACTGATAACGGTATATAACTGTCTTAAATTATTCCCTAAATATTTCTCTTGTGGCTCGTATAGTGAAAAACATGAGAAGAAACGTATTTCGGGTTAAACAGGTTGTTTTTGAAAATCAGTGCATGAAATAAAGCTGCTCTGAATTTTCACTGATGACTGCAGTGTTAATTTTTTAATTATAGGCCTTTAATTCACTGTATAAATTAATTGACCTGTTTAAAAACCTTTTTAAAAACATTTTCAATGAGGAGTAATCGAATAGCCTAATCTTTTATTATCCTCACAGCACATCATGCTGTTTTTATTATTATTAGATTACATTTATTATTAAATTACATGAAATAATTGCCCCGATATTTTGACAATATCTCTGGCTATCATCGACACATGATACGATGCAACTCAGCACGGGGTCGGGGAGGTTATTGCCTGCAATGTGTGCCCGTATGCCTCTGTGTGGAAATAGTTTTATGAATTGTAGGCACTATCTATTGTAAATGGTTAGAATTTATCATGTTTTCCTAACAGTTGGCATTGAGAGTTACTGACACTTGATGGTCAGAAAGAATTACTAAATAAATATATTTATTTTATACTAATAAAAATAATAAATAAATAAATAAATATATAACTAACTAACTAACTAAAAAAAAAAAAAAAATCCCTACCTTCTCTCTTTTCTATATGCGTTCGTAAATTGTATTACTTTGTAAGTGTCATATTTGGCAGTTGGCATTAGAAGTTATATTACTAATAACAGTGAAGCATATGAGAAGTTTAATACCACAGAAAAAAAAAGTAAAATATACTTTTTTTCAAAGCTGCTGTATATAAAAACTCATAGCTAAAGTTTAGGCATTCATTACTTTCTCTCAATTTAATTAGTTTTTTAGCACCCCCTCTGAACTGTTAAGCCCCCCCTTAGCACCCCCAACAAAAAAATCCAGGAGCCGCCACTGTATCTATGGTTCTATCTAACTAGCATTCTATCTATGATTATGTCTATTTGTGCTTTTATTTATGGTTTTATCTGTGGTGCTATCTAACTATCATTCTTTCTGTGGTTGTAGCTATCATTATAGTTTAATTCTAGAAGTCTCATTATAGTTGCCGTTCTAGCTATCGTTCGATCTATGGTTCTGTCTATTGTTCTATCTGTCTGTATAAGGTTTTATCGAACTATCGTTCTAACTCATTCTATCTATGGTTCTGTCTGACTATTATTCTATCTGTTTCTCGATCTATGGTTCTAACGGTTGTTCTTTCCATGATTCAAACTATTGTTCTATCTATGGTTCTACCTAACTATCATTATAAGGTTCTATCTACCTATCATTCTTTCTATGGTTCTGTCGATCTACCTATCATTCTTTCTAACTATCTAAACTTTCTAACTTCTATCTATGGTTGAATATATCTGTGGTCCTGTTTATAGTTTTATATATGGTTTTATCTAACTATCGTTCTAGCTATGGTTCTAAGTTAACTCTCATTCTATCTATAGTTCTAACTGTCAATCTATGGTTGATCTATGGTTCTGTCAAGCTATTGTTCTATCTATGGTTCAATATAAGGTTCTATATAACTATTGTACTATCTATGGTTCTAACTATTATTCTATCTGTGGTTTGATCTATGGTTCTATCTAACTATTGTTCTATCTATGTTTCAAACTATCGTTCTATCTATGGTTCGATCTATGGTTCTACCTAACTGTCTTTCTATATAATGGTCTATGGTTCTCTCTGACTATTCTATCTGTGGTATCTATTATATCTGTGGTTTTGTTTATTGTGCAATGTATGGTTCTAGAGTTTTATTTATCATTCTGCACATAAGGCCTATAAAACTTCTGGATGGAACAATGTTTAACTTATTTTCAAAACTGTCAAAAGCCATAAATTCTAATTCTAAATCAAATTCAGGAATTGAATTGGAATTTATAAGGCGTTCTCAATTCAATTTTGAATGGCCACAGCCCTGCATCATCATCAACCTCAATATGCTTTACAGCCGTTTGCAGTAAGTGAGGTGGACAAGAAGTCCTGTGGCTTCCTGAGAACAAAGCCCTTTGTCAGAGACAGGTGATCGAATGAAGGAGAAAGATACAAGGAGAGATGCACAGAGACAGAGATACAGAGAGTAGCCAGGCTGACAGCCCCTACGGCAGACGGACAGAGACTGATAGATGTGTTTGAGTCGGTGGGGACATCTGAGTCACTGTCCACGTGGTTTTATAAAGGTGCTTGCCCCTGCTGGTCACGGCCCTGTTATGTCTTCTTCAGGGTCAGAGACAGAGAGGCTCAGACAAAAACAACTTGAACAATGACGCTCGTGAGCACCCCATGCTTTTGACAGCACGCATCAATCAAACACGTAGCCCAGACTCAATTCTTTGATAGGACACCTTGATGGCTGAGAGATGCATGACACCCTGTTTCACCTGGCAGTAAACAAAGTCTACGGATTATTCATGAGGTAAAGTAACCGGATACGTAACGACGTATGCACTAAGCCTCTGGGCTGAACAAAACGTTTAACTAGTTTGCGGAATACGCCTTAGATCTTTTAATATCTTTCCTTTTTCTTTTTATTATAATAATTCAATTTGAAATAAGCTACTGGCTCAGGGACATTAATATAAAAGGGTCTATGGCCCAATGAAATCTTATTACTTCTAATTACTCAATATTTCTAATTGTTTGTATACCCTTTGCTTCCTCCTTTCGCATTGTACTCATTAGAACCATTGCATAATTGCACTCTCAATGAATTTGTGACTAGTGAGTAAACAATTTTTTACTGTTATATTCCCCCAAATAATTACCTAAATTGTTATTTGTGCTACTTCAGAACCAGGACAAAAAAATACAGGATTTTCAGTATCTAACGTGTAATAGTTTATGTAGGTGAGAGCATGCTAGCACACCACAGTTTTGTAAAACTCAATCCTGTCCTCATTTCCACCATCTCCACCACACGACTGTTTCCATCCTACAAATGAAGCCACATTATTTTTCTCAGCTTTAACAAGCTCTCAGCCTTGCACCATGGCATCTGCTTGTTTAGTACTTGTTGTTGACTCTTTCCTCCTCAATCCAAGGCTTTCTAATGATGGTGCTGGACTGTTTGTCGCATCTAAATAGTTTTGGCTCTCTAATGGTGGCCCACCAACTTCTGTGTATCACTGATTTTAGGCCATATACCTTTGGACCAAAGTGAAGACTCCCTCCGATACGTCTTCTGCGCTTTGTCGGTGATCATTAAGATGGCTTCCAAACAGAGCAGATTGCCTTTGGAAAACTCCACGGATGTTGGCACACGCACCCTGGGGGACAAGCATTGAATAGGACTAAACAGACATCTGCTGCACTGTGGATGCGAATGTGTGTTTGTGAGTGATATCTGAGCGTGCATGTGATACGATGTGATCATAGGGTCTAGTCAGGCATTGAGTCATCTTCAGTCAGTGAACTGGAGCAAATGGTCAGCTGAGCTCCAGATGAGGGCTATGAGCACGCCGGGCTCACCCGAGGATGGTTCGGGGAGGGGGAATGCACCCCTGTGACAACCCCCACAGTCCGCTTTTAATTGAGTTGCTCACTCAGCCAAAGGCCTTGAGGGACACCCGCCATGTCACTTCCGATGATCAACCGCAATTTCAGTCAGTGCGGAGGAACGCTGCCAGGTCCTCTCAAGCCAGGATCTGAATATTCAGAGACATCTTCAAAAAATCCGACATGGGGGTGGTTTCTGTTTTGATGGTAGTCCAAAAAAAAAAAAAGATGCTGACATTAACTTTGCTGCAGAACAAACAAAAGTGAAGACAGCACAGTGATGAACATCATGGATCAGACTGTGACAACTGATGTTCTCCTTTCGCCTGGATGACAAAAAAAGCAGGGCTTCCATTAAGCTGCTGAGATGAAGACCAATTTTCAGCTTCTAAGCTTTGGTGAATTCCCAAGCCAAATGAGATGTCTTGCTCAGGATTTGTCTGAGGCAAGCGTTCTCATTTCCAGAGGAAGTACCGCAAGATCAAAAGGAGTAAACTGTCAAGTTCATTCCTCCTCCTCTTTCTCCTCCTTTCGCTGGCCAATCAGTCCACTCATTTATCGGCACTCCAGGAAGCTGTATAAATCACGCCGGACGCCATCGACCCGAACTTTACTCATGATCAGTAGCTCAGAACAACTCATGGATTTGCTGCTTGCTTTGATCAATATTAAGTTATTTAAGAACTTTGATGGCTGGCCATTGGGCGAGCCAGGATTTTATTTTATTTTTTATTCGTGAATGTGTGTTTGTGTTGGCTTGAGCTTCATGTATAACAGTTGTCTTTGTTGACTTTCATTTCACTCTTTCTCTTCTTCACACTTCTTTTGTCTTCTAATCAGAGGTTGCGATAAGCGGTGTGGATTTGCTGGTGCAGTCGGAGTGTATGTAGGCGGAGGGAAACCCGGAGCCAGTCAGTGTAAAATAAATATGGACGGTGGAGGGGCAAACGAGAGTGGATCATCTGTTTTGCCATCTGCTCACGCCACTATGTGCATCGAGCCCCATCGATGGCTGCTCAGTCTATCGAGACTTAAGTTTTTTCGAATGTAGCTTAAACTGAGATCTGCCTGTGTGCATGTATTCGACAAAATGCATTTTCGCTCATTAGTGGATGCTTTCATTGACTGTATATACAAAAACATGAACACCAAAATAAGAAATATGTGTGACAACAATGCTTTTATACTCTCAGTGTATCTGTTCACATTGTGAGGCATTTGGATGCTCATTCCCAGATTCCCCCACTCACCATTACAGAGCTCAATGCCCATGCATCCTCTTTTAGGCTCAGGTACAAAGCATGGATCCGAGTCTGTGTGTGTGTGTTCCTCTGCACTGCTTATTTAGCAAAGCAGCTGGCATGCTGCAGACATTAGGAGAGATGGAGAGAGGGAAGTGCCAGCCTGGAAAGTGATCGTTGATTGTTCAGTTGGCAGTGTCCAATGTGCCAGCCGGGTGCTTTTTGTTAGCAACCAGAGCTTCAAATTCTCAGCTCTCAGTGGGGTTAGTTGCGTAAACCTACATGCACGCCTTCTTGCAGAAAATGACCCAATATACCAGCTCTCTGGCTATGTGTGCATGATTTTATTCTGTTGGGGAAGGATAGTCTGAGTGGCTATTTATAAACTCGCATGGGGAGCTAGATTTTACGTGTGATGTGCTCTATCATTTTCAGCCGTTTATGGAGAAATGTGACATTTAGCAAAAATCTTTTTTGTTGTTGTTGTTGTTTTTGTCTTTTTGATGAAGTCTCAGCTTCCGAAGTATTTCAGTGCTATTCAGTGCATTTACATTTATATTTGTTCTGTATTTTTATTAACTTTTTTTATATTGTTCTGTCATTCTATTTAGTATTAGCTCAATACAACAATTTTGGCTTTGGTATGATACCAGAATCTAATATTTCGGTATCCATACTAAATCTGTAGGTGACAAATAAGCAGCCTCACAAGATAACTGAATTAAAAACAAACTTACTTCCAAAAATTCGAACTGCAGTTCTGCATCCTGTTTTCTACCTCTATCTGTCTATTCATTAAAGATTTATAGTTCAGTAACAGTTTGGCATGCCACTAAAATAACTTTATAATTAGAATACTTATTAATTATTAGACTTCCTCTTTTACTATAGTGCATAAAACTTGCAATGTGTTTGCACGCAAAATGTGTTTCTAGGTCAGAGTGACTCAGAATGATTGAGCAGGTCACATTGAGTCATATTGGACAAGTGGGACTAAAGCAAAACTCCCAACTTTTAACTCTTGAAATGTGTATGCAAGCTGTGGAATGGAAAGGCAATTGTATGTATGGCTGGATGGTTTCATACACTCATAAAAGTGTTTTTATAGTGAAATAGTGCAGCTGCTGTCTGTGTGTGTGTGTGTGTGTGTGTGTGTGTGTGTGTGTGTGTGAATGTAAAGACTGTTTGTTGCTTAAACGTATTAGTCACATATATTGGACCTCAAGTGGAAATGGTTTATATAGGGAGTCATAAAGCAGATTTAATTTAATTTGTTTCAGCATCGGAGAATCAATAGCCAGTCAATTGTTATTTAGCCACACAAACAAGGGCTCCGTGATCAAACACAGTCTGATTGCTTTCATTGAAGCACATCGGCAGGAAAAGACATGTTCTGTCTGTTGCGATTGTTGCATTTTATGGTCATGTGTAAACTTGGACATGACTGTCATTGATGCGTAAGTCTTGTTTGTGTGCCGGCTCCTCCCTTTCCCCCAGACCTACGCCACAGTGGAACTGCCGGATATCCTTGATTCATCTGTTATCCTCAGAGTGACTTGTCTTGAAATGGAAAGTGGAGATGAATGATGACTAAGGCGACTCTTTAGCTTAAGGTCTCCTGTCTGTCATGTTCTGAACGATAAATGCCACCGGGGTGACAAGGGAAATGAGGGGCTCACACAATTTGCCCCATTTCCCCTTTACCCCGCTCTATGTTTGCGGCCCTCTAGGGTCTGCTTCCTGTCTTCTCAGTAGACTTGGATGCAAATTGGACCCAAAGGGCTGCTTGCCATGTAAGAAAAAACAGAAAACAGAAAAGACAGAACAAACGGTCATTACGCTAAAGAGATCTGTCAGTTTTGCTGGTCCAAAAAGCGGTCTGTGTCTTGCTGTGCCCCCTTTGATACTGAACGTTTCCCTGTTATAAAAAAAACCTTTGTTCCCAGCCTGCCTCTGCACTGTTGCCGTTTGATAGAGAAATCCCTAACATCCCCTGTTCCTCAGTAAAGCCAGGGATTTGCCATCCCTCTTAGGCATAAAGACTGTCCCCTCATTCGGTTTGAAGCTGCACCAGTTTTGCCAGCTGTCGTGTTTTTCCCCCCTCCCCTCTCTCGCTGCCTCTCCATCAGACGTGTTTGAAGTGGCTCTGGCATTTGGCAACGGCGTATGAGGGCTTTGAAAATTGGCCTGGCTGAAAGTTTAATTCCAGCGCCTGAGTCACAGGAGGTGCAGGGACGCATACCGACTCGGTACGTTTGAACCTGTGCTTTGAGTGACCTTATCAGCCCCGGAGTCTCCTCATTAACGTCATTACAGAGTCTGGGGAGAAGTCGGAGTCTGGAAGGGAGGAAAAATTGTCTGTTTCATCTCTTTAGGTAAGGCAGTCACAATCAACCTTTGCTGTTCCAGTTGTTCTCAAACCATCGCCCCAGTGGGACCCCCTTCTGTTTGTGGTCCATCTCTGGTCCACAAGATGAAGTGTTTGTTCTGTAAATCAGGTCAATATAACAGCCGGTGATTAAAGACATAGCCACAGCTCCACCGGGGCCCATAAATAGCCACTGGACTGGCTGAGGATTCTCATGTACGCACGCGTATATGTCCATCGCATGCTATCGTCGCTGAAGGAGACTAATCCCTGAGCTCAAGGCCTGCTCTTAGACACACATACATACCAGATCTGTTTCGAGGAGGGTGACAGGGTCTGATCATCAGCAAACGCGATCTCCCCCCAAGAAACCCCCCAGTTCACTCTGATAAGCGCTAATCCCGGCTCGTGTGGAAGCGTGACTGAGATCAATTAAACTAGCGGCAGATAGCAATCAGAGCTGCAGGCCAGCCATCAAATGAAGGGAGGAGACAGAAGGAGGAGAAAAGGATCAGTCTATCTCCTGCTATCTTTTATCTTCCCTCTTTTCCTTTATCTCTCTCTCTCTCTCAGTGCCGCAGTCTTCCTCAGAGCCCGGCGGCAAGCTGAGACTCGGGGATCGATTCTCACCGCCGCCTTACAGCTGCAAAAAAAGACAACAAAGAACAATAACCGTCATCATCGCTACCGCCATTATATCTCTAGCCATCATGAGGATCGTTATCTCCCTGAATGATACTCCTCTCCTGTGCTGGTCACATCAGCAAACTGCATTTCCAGATGTTCATGAATGCTTTGTCTACGGGGGTTCTTCTGTGATGATTTGATCTGTTATTGTTGTTGATGGTGCTGTCTTACAACTGACTTACACGTACAAAAACAATCCACCACATGAAGCATATTTTTTTAATGTGTTATCACGCCTATGAATAGAAAGGAATTTGATTTCAATGGTGTTTTTGGAGTCGCGTGTAAACAGACGGCAAGTGTATCGAGTTTGCCGGTGCGCCAGGTCCCCGGTGGACCACTTTCGCAGGAAGCCCACAGTAAGATTGAACAAGATCAGAATGATTGAGAAAGTGAGATATGGTATGTTTGGATATATTATACTATAATATACTATGGGGTATGCAGTGCTGGGTAGATTACTTAGGAATTGTAGTCTGTTACTGATTACAAATTACAGGATGGAAATTGTAGTTTGTTACACAATGTATTGGATTACACAATATTAGGTAATGTATTCTGACTACTCTTTGATTACTTTTAGATTACTTTTGACCTAAAATATATTCCATTCTTTATTAACATCATGAAGTGTATTAAATGATACATCAGGGGGTCTCAAGATCCATTTTTCTGCAGTGTTAAGCTACAGCCCTAATCAAACGCATAAACGGTCTTCGGGATCACTAGAAAGTTACAGGTAGGTGAGTTTGATCAAGGTTGGAGATAAACTCTGCAGGAAAATGGATCTTGCGGGCCAGAGTTGCGAACCCCTGCAATACATTATGCCAGGGTTTCCCAAACTGGGGTTCATGAATGAACTACAGGGGGTTTGTGAGTTGATGAAAAGTTGGAAGAATTTCTAAATGCATAAAAGTGGTCAAATTTTAGAAAGGAAAATTTAAGAAAGAGAAAAAAAACAAAAACAAATTAGGGCAAGTCAAATTATGGATCATTTACTGCCGTTGTGTGAATAATATGTAATCATATAAGAATTTAAAAGTGCAATATAATCTATTTACAAATATTTGGAATTTGATTACATAATCCAGATTACATGTAATCAGTTACTACCAAGCACTGACTATATACTATACTATACTATACTATACTGTACTATAATACTTTTTTGCAGTATGTACACTATGTACTGTTGGCTACATGAATTATCCAAATAATCAAATATATTTGACAGAAGTGCAGAAGACACAGTATCCCACAATGCATTGCTCTCAACTGACCTGCCATTTCTACTCAATTTACTGTGATTTTTGCAAAGTTGGATGTGTTCCTGGGTCAGGGTAATTTGTTGGTCTGTTCTTAAAAAAAAAGTGCTAACTCTGTCCCTAACCATGCATTGCCATAAACTGTAATCTGACGGGAATAATAATTATTGATAAGAATTTTATTCAAATCCATAAACCTTCCCTTTCCATGACATGATTGGCTTATAGGAATGTTGTTTCAGGACTAACAAAGATGTTGATCCAAGAACATGTCCTACTTGGCAAAATCACCAGGGTATCACTTTCATTATTCTGCCCAGAGACGCTGCTCTGGCCCTGTTTACACCTCCTAGTAACATCTGTCTCAGGTGATCCGATCACATGTTGTCAGGAGAGACACACTGCTGTTTACACCTGGCAGTAACATCCATTTCAAATGCGTCTCTTGTGACTGTGTGTGATCGAGAGGTGTTTCCCGGATTTTGTGAACAGATACATTCCTGAATTTGTCAGTGTTTCTCTGTTGACAAATGCAAAGAAGTCAAGAAAGAAAAAAGGAAAAAGCCATTTTGAGCAGAATTCTAACTTATTAGGAGAGCTTTGGAAGTGCTTCACATTATATCTTTCACTGCATGTTGATATCAGACAAATTGAAATCTTGTGCATGTATGTTTTCCTAAAATTGGAATTTAGTTAGTTACTTTCCTTTTAAAGCTAAATGTGACAAGTCATGTTTTCACAGATAGGATATTATTTACATAGCGTTTACTTGTGTTTAATGCTGTTGAATTTAAACTGGACCATGTCAAGTGAGTATCAAACCAGCTTCAACACCTCTTAGGGGCTGTTCACACAGAACGCGTTTTTCCATTCCAATGTGCTGGGTTTCCATTGTTTTTCTATGTAAACACACTAGACGGACATGTATGGCCATTGCGCTTGCGTCTTGCATCTTTTGCAGCTTCTTGCACATGAGTGGCACGTTTATAAGATTCTGTGTCAAGTTAAAATAATTTCAAATTTTACTCGCAGTGGCGCTCATCAATGTCAGTTCCAAAACAATGGGCCAATCATAAGACACCAGAGGTGGGGCAAGCTTTGCGAGCTTTTATTTACAGTACCGTTTTATTTGACGGCAACATGGCGGAGGACACATTTTGCGCTGCGTCTCGTGTTTTTGGATGCAAATATGCGTTCTGTGTGAACGGCCCCTTAAACTGCTTCCTAGATAAGCACTTCAAAAGGGTTTAAATTAAGGCATTCACGGCAATTTTTTTGTTGTTGTTGTTTTGCTCAGTATTTTTTCATTTTCCAGTATAAATATCTCAATATTATTAAAATAACATACATTTATTTGAAGCAAAATGACATTTTCAAATAAAGAAATTATTTGCCAGAAGGGTAAAAAAACAACTATATTCAAAAGGAAAACAAGTATTTTTGTTTTTTAATTCAACAGTTTTTTTTATTATTTTTTTTATCAAGCACAAACAACACAAAATTTTTTAAGATATCTTTGAAAAATGTCATTTCCTTTTCAAGGAAATTTATCTTGTTTCAGCATGTTGACATTTTCACTAGAAAACAAGACTAAGTCAAATTGGGTTTGTGTTTTGTACCAGTATTTCCTGAATTTACAGATTTTTCCCCAGAGACATGCAGCCAAGATACTTCAGAATCTCTGTCATTTCCGTTTCTTTTTCCTACAGCTAAAGATAAGACATCTCCCTATGTGTGGAAAGGTCCGTGCGAGTATGTGGAGGTATTTGGCTTGTTAGTGTCTGGCCTCACGGACTTCAGTATAATAGCCCAACGAGTCACCATCAGCTTTGTCTATCTTGCCCCCCAAATCAACACAGGAAATGAACCATCTGCTGTTTCTTGTGACCACAGAACACGCACAAACACACCCATCCACAGCCGGATCCCCCCTCCATCCTTTCCAAATCTCCAATCTTGTGTTTCCTTGCTCCTGTCAAGGCAGCTTCAATTACATCCCTCCCTCCAGCTTATGTCTTGGGTGGATTACATGCACTCACTGTGGGCTGGCTGTATGTAGGCTATGTTGGGCTTTCTTGTCTAACACCCTGCCTAAAGACAATGCTGCTCTTGCTCCCCACCAGCAAAATTCCTTCCGCTGCAGATCACATCCTCGGAATTTCAGCATTTAAGGGGTTTAGACAACAAAGTCGCGAATAAAAGAGACAATTTGGAATCTGATCTTCTTCATACCTCCTTTTCCCCTTACATTTGTTGTTTATTTTAGTTTAGAAAGTCTGTTTTCTTTTCTTTGCCAACTGGCTTCACTTGGAAGTGACCTATTTTGATAAAAAGGGGTGGGTGGGTGGTTGGTTTGGACGGGGTTTGGGAATCAGGGGCAGATTTGCTGGCGAGGCTGATGTCCTGGAGCACATTTCCCCGATGCCAGCTTTACGCTCCCCAACATAAACACAGCAGTCGACAGAATCACATACTCGTACATCTCAGTGAAGTGTCCGCAATACGAACTGGAAGAAGGCCACAAGAGTCGATGTACTATTAATTATTGGATCAACAATAACGGTTTATCAAGAGAGAAGGAGAGTTGCGTCTTTCAGACTTGTTAGAATAAGCTTGAAATCCCAAAGTTTGTCTGCCCAAAATAATAATAATAATAATGATAATAAAAAGATGAATGCATGACATTTTGTTCTTTTCCACTTTTGAATATCTACCAAGCTGCCAAAAAGCTAATTAGATTGAGCATAGGGTGGTTTCTGCCAACTACATTCTTTTGTAGCTTTTTTTGTAATCAAATAGCATGTGTTAAAAAAAGACTTGGCTGATAATGGATTTTCTTGTGCATTTAGGGTTGGAAATAGCATTTCTAAGTGGAGTAAATCTGTATTTTCACCATGAGAATGTACCCTTTATTGTTTTGTTTTTTTAGACCTATTGGTGGAACAATGCAGTAATATAATTTCATGTTTAATGAATTTTCACTTTTTTTAATTCAATTGTAATTTCAGTTGTAAAATTTAATTGTGATTTAGACCTAATGGTGGACCATGGCATTAGTGTCATTTTTAACATTTTTCTAAAAAAATTTTTTTTTAAAAAATAAATAAATAAATCCTTTCACTTTTAATTCAGTTTAATTCAATTAGTTTTAGTCCATTTAGTTGGCATATGTATGCATGTGTGCATAATTTATTTGCTTAGTTTACTATATTCAATTTTAATTAATTTTAAATATTTTATTTATTTGACTTAATAACAGTTTACTAGTTTAGCTCTTTCAGCATGCAACAAAATACTTTGGGTTTACCTAACATTTTTCTTATTTTTAGTGATTTAATCTCTTCCAGTGTTACTTTTTCTTGTGTTATCACTGGCAAAATCAAAAAAACACTTTGCCATTAAACATCTTTGTCGGTTAGATTACCACTATGGTGGCCCACCTGAGAGAAAACATATCAGCTGTTGTTTTTCATTCTGTGAGATTATCTTTTTGTTGTCGTCAGTAGTGTAATTACTTGTGTATCTTTAAGTAAATCCCTAATAAGACATTATCCTCCTCCTCCAGGCCTTAAAGAGGATCTGTTTGGGTTTGACTTCTCAATCTGACCCTCAGTTATCTGCTACTGATCCAGCTGTCTCGTGTCAGTCAATAACCTACAGCCTGATTTTCCATTAGATGAGACCTCTGACATTTAGAAGCAAGCAGGAGGACACGAACAAAGACAACAAAAGGTGGTGGTTGATAAAAGTAGATCTTAACCATAAAAGCTTATGTGTATCACACCGGAAAGCACACGTGCTCCTGACGTGCTGGTAATGCAGGATTGAGTACAGATCACATTCCTTCTCTCTCCCCAGTCATTTCTGGTCACTGTCTTTTGTCTCTGGATGAAAGGAAAAACAATTGTGTCTACGTAAGTTTTAGACATTATATACAAGTCACAAGACTTGAAGCGATTGCTTCTGCAAGAAGGAATGGAATTACATTTGACTTTATCATGCATTCCAGCATGAGCGGATTTACCATTTACCCACCTCTCCACAGTCACTTGGCAGAGTAAAAGGAATAGAGATGCAACACATTAGAACTCTGACACTTTGTGACCAAATCTCCCATAATGCCTAAATAGTAAAGCTCATCTCCTAATCTATTTGATAAAGGACTGCTGGTTCTTCATGGGTTCGGGATTTATCCCTTATCCTGTTGGATCAAAGTGCCACGAAACTCCTAAAACCCAAGTAATACTGCTCTTATGTATGCATTTGTTAATCTCAGCGGTAAAAGAAACACTATATTTGAGCAACGAGAAGTAGACGTGTTTCAGTTCATTTTAAAAACCTTTCTGGTTTCTTCTGTATTTCCATAGTGTGTATGTATAGGGTAATCCTTGGCAAACGGTTCACAAAAAAAAAAAAAAAAAAAAAAAATCCACTGTCTAATTTCTATTTAATATTTAAAATATTTATTTATGTTTTATATATTTAAAATCTGCCAGCACAATAAGGCAAAATATTCAACATACAATAAACAAAGTCAATTCTTTGATTTAATTTTTTTTTTTTAAATATTTTTAGAAGAATCTGCATTTATTTGATTAAAAAAACAGATTTAAAATAACATTTTCCTGTTATAATACACTTTAAATGCTGATTTTTCAGCAGCCATTCCAGTCATCAGTGCTATATGGTCCATCAGAAATCTTTCTAATATGCTGATCTGGTGCAAAGAAGCATTTATAAAAATTTTTGGAATTTTTTTTGTTTATTTTTATTTTTTATATATATATATATAAAAAAAAAAAAATCAAAATAACAACAGCTTTTATTGGAAATAGAACATTTCTGTAACATTATAAACGTCTTCACTGTCACTTTTGATCAATTTAATGCTTCCTTGCTGAATACAAACTTTTAAATGGTAGTGCATAAATTATTGCAGATTGTATTTTTTTCTAGGGTTGCTACTAGATTTTAATAAATGTTTTATGAGAGTTATGTTAACCTGCATAAGAAATCTGCCTCTCCTGAATGCCTTCCTCCTCATCTTCCTATATACATAGACTCCCGTGGAGTGTCTTGTCGTAGTTAAAACGTTTAGCACCTACTTGCCGTCGAGGGATCCCTATGGTTCCTAAAGCCCCTCTTGTATAGTCTGCCTTGAGACGTTTCTGTGACGCAGGGGGAGCCTCTTCCTTTCTGTCAGGGACCCCTCTACACATACTTCTCGTCCATATGGCTGCACAAGGGAGCTTTGGATCTTCTCTTCCTCCCTCTCGGAAGATGCAAGAGCCCACACTGAGCCAACATGGCATCCTTTTCACATATCACAGGCCTTGCAAACCGTTCTGAGAAATAATGATGAGAGCAAGCGAGAGAGAGGAAAGAAAAGATGGGAACAGTCACGGGTGGGGAGAGAAAAAACGAGTAACTCACACCCGCTTGTCCCCAATTTCCTCCACCACTAAAGTGAATGCGCCGAGTGGTGCTGTATAATTCAGTTTTAATGCGTTATATTGGATCCAGACAGGACAGATTGACTAAGCCTCACCCAGGGAATAAAGCTCGTCTCTCTATTTTCTTTCTGCCAGCCCCCTTCCCCCACTGCCACCATCTTTTTTCCTCTCTCTGTGGGGATTTTCAAAAAATATACTCTCCGTTCTACTGTATCTCTCTCGCTAGCTGAGCCGCGGCGCATCTTAATTAGCGGTTTTATAGCTTTCCCAAGTTTCAGTTCTTATTGCTTTGCGCTTATTTTATTTAAAAGCCATAATGGAAGCCAATTTCCCCAGTTTGGCTTTGAGTGAGAGAGAAAAAAGCCATTTATAAGAACATCATCAACAACATAATGTTATGAAGGTAGTCGTGGAGGCCCCTGCACTGCCAAAAGGGAAAATTGCATTGTCTTTTTCGTGGCATACTAATCAACGCTGAGCATGTGGGACGCTGATGGTTTTGTTTGTTTCTGATGTTGCCAGGTTCACCTCAATATGCGGATGGAGCAAATTACCGCCGCTGCCGCCGTATATTACAATAGGTCAGACATACAAAATGTGCATCTTTTATTTTTAATGCCTTATGAATATTTAACTGTGGAGGTCAAGTCACTAGAAAAAAAAAGTGAGTGTAGAAATCAATAAATTGGATTTTTAAATGGATTCCAGTGTAAAACACAGGGTCTCTAAAAGAGAGAGACGAGGAAATAAATCGGGAGAGAGAAAGAACTGGAAAATTACCTGATGGTTAATCGCTTGAGATGCGTGCCAGGTAAAATTAACAGCAAATTTGTGATGTTTGCGCAAGTTTTTGATTTCTGTCACATTTCTTGTGGACTCCAGCCAGTAGTTGAGTATATAACATGTTTGTTGTGTGTGGTGGTAAGGCGGTCTTTTGCGTACACACTCGCTGTCATGCCCATAAATTAAATTCTGCAGATGGAAAACATGAAACACAAATAAATGTGGTGCTATGAGAGGATGTGTGCCAGTGTGCTTTTAGCTCGTGGCGGCTTTTCCTTTTTCCTTCTTCACAATCTCATACTTTAAAAGTGAGAATCGGGCGAACCTATCGGGACTTGGCTTTGGCTGGGCAAACAGTGATTCCTCACGGTTCTCTGTCCTGCACACTGAGGCGTTAGCTAGCAACCGATAGTGCCATTCTGTATGCGGCTTTGAAAGGAACGGGGCCCAAGGCGAGCTAAACATACTCCATCATCCCTAAGCTCCAGGTTCCAGCTCTCCGCAGAAACGAGAGAAAGAAAAAAGCATTGAGAAGGGAGGGCGAAAGTGTGTTTAAAAAGTAGGGGAGGTCATAATGGTCAGAAAGAGTGAAATAAACAAGGACAAGGGTTTGAAAATTGGAGCGGAGAGACAAAGAGAGATGGCCTGCGGGTGAGGAGGTAACCTAACTGCAAGACCTTCATTTACAGGAAAAATGCAGTCCGAGGATGATATGGCGCTCGGATTGAAGCCAGACGCAGAGTAGAGAGAGACCCGCATGACTGGCAGCTGTTGATGAGTGCGGCTTATGGTCATTTCCAATTCATCTCTATACCGGAAGGTTCAGATGTTCGCTTCACCACAGGCAGGTAGAGCGATGGAGCGCTCTTATCTGACACCCTCCTCCCTCTCTCCTCACCTAGCCCTTTTTTTTATTGGTGATCTAACCTGCAATGAGGAGATAAAGGCAGGCAGGCTTTTTCCATAAATGCAATCAGAGCCCAACAAGCTCTCCAACACTTGTCTGACTGACAGCCCAGCTCTTCGGGATTCTGCAGGCATTCGATTCTCCTGCTTTACGTGGAGGCACATGCACAAACACACACATGTACTGTACAAACACATCCTTGCCTCTCGCTTTTGCCTTTTGCCACGTATGTGCACGGACGAGGGGGTAGATGAGAACTAGTACACATGCTCAACTAATGAAGAAATGTGAGAACTATCGTCTCCACTCAAGCATGTTTGACACCTTTCACAAATAGGATGCAAATAGAAATCATTACTGAAATTAATGTAATTGTAGTAATAAATGGTTAGTGAAAAAAAGGTGCCTATGCTTCAGAAAATTTGGGTGGTCTAACTAAATTTTAATGTTCATTTACCAAAATTTGCAATTTTTGTAGCCTTGTTTTTAAAACTAGATAATGTCTAAATGCATCTGGAAATTTTCCTATTTTTGTGCAATTTTATTTATTTATTTATTTTAATAAATCATTTTTTATATAAATTAAATCTTTATTAATTAATCAATTTATATGTTTTATTATTTTATGTATTGCAATATTTAAGCTATAACCATTAACATTAAAATTAAACAGGAAATGTTAAAAATGTATTATTAATAATTACTAATTTAAATATTAATAGTTTTAAAATGCCAAAATGGATGGAAGGTTTGTTATATTAATCTAGGGGGCTAGTTTGTAACCGAATGTTGGTATTGTTGGTACTGATTAATGCATTTCTCTATAAATTGATAAAAATATCACAAACATATGAGCTACAGGGTAAATTTGCTGTTTTGCGAATAAATCGAAAATGGATTGAGATTACAATTTTATGGAATGTTAAATATTTTGTAATGGAGAAAATCATTTGGTAAGGGTTGTGAATATAAAATATGGGTAATATGCGCAATTATTTTTATTTTATTTATTTATTTATTTATTTTTTCTAGATACACTTGCGAACCAAAATCACTGTTTTGGTGCACAACAACAAAAAAATCACAACAACATGGGATTTGTGCTTTTAAGAAGTCATGGAATGCCAAATTGTACCGTATACGTGGCGGGTGTCGCATGCCCACACAAACACACATGGACAAACATTCATTACAGGCATACAGACAAATAAGAGCCCTTTACTTTCAGGAGCGGAATAAAATGGAGTGAGAAGTCAGGCAGCCAATAAGGAAATCAAACAGAGAAAATGAAAACCTGAAGAGCGACGCTTTCACCTGCCCAACTTATCAGCATGAATTTTTCATCAGTCTAGCGCTGCTATATTACCTCAGAGTCTTTAGCCATCTACTCAATAAGAGTCCTCATATTTCATCTATACGTCTCGGCGTCGAGAAGATGCTTTTATAAACACAGCCCTCTCAAGCGCTGACAAAAAGCCTCATTCAATTTGACCACTACATCAGCGTATTGTGCTTACTCGTAACCCACGCTTAGCGAAAAGGTTAGATATGGAGCAAAAATGCATCATATCGGGTTCAGTGTTTTGTGGTTGCATGCTGAACTTGTTATCGAGCCTCTAACCGATGTTGTCTAGGTCCAGGTTCTGACCCGACCGCTCACGACTTATGAATTATGCTTATCTACAGTCTTGTTCTGGGTCAGTGTTGTCTTTTATAATATGCTGCAGTGCTGCTAGATTAATTCATTTCGAAGTTGAATAGGATATCAATAGTAGAACTAATTCATAAAAGGTCTAGTTTTACAGGTCTAATATGCAGTGCTGTAAAATTTCAATGCCTCTAACTGAAACAACTGTGTTTTTCCACTACAGGGATTTTCGCTGAGGATACACGCCAGCGCTCCGACCAGCCTGGGGCCACGCAGACCAAAATTTCATCAACAAGACATTTCTGTGGTCTTGAGAGTTTTCCAAACGTAAACCATGATATTGAGCTTCCCACCCTGATAACGAGTCCATTATAGTCTCGCTGTAATTTACATCCATGCGAATACTCGAGCGTGCTGAATTAAATTAGTCTGAGGAATTTAAATAACAAGAAACCGTCGCTATAAAACGAATTCCAAGAGCGTAATTTTCTGCTCTTTCGCACCGTTAGGATTCTGAATGCAGAAGGATGGAGGATGTGTTTTCGAACATGAGGTGAAGGTGAGAGGAGGTTTTAGTGGACGCGCTGAGGTGTTGAGTTTAGTGGATCTCATGTTTATTTCACATAGCCTTGTGTGCATTACATCCAGAATCCGAAAGCCAGTCGTTCTCTATTCCGTCTGCAAACCACAAGCATTAGCATCTCACCATTTCATTCATAAAATATAAGCTGGAAGGCTAGCATTGTAGAAGCGTCCTCCAAGAAGTACACCTCTCAATCATCATTTAAGGTTCAAAAGGTGTCAAATACGGGTTTGCTGAGGGAAATGGTGGCGCGTGCGTCACAGACTCCCTCTCCAATATCGTTAATAGCGTTATCCTAATGGGTTTTCGGAGCTCACAAATCTGTTACGTTCATTATTCTTCTAGTGCCCGGCCCTTATGTTACCAGACTCCCACCAGCTGCCGGGCCTTGACGGAGCTGGGCTGATGTTCAGACAGACGGTAGGAAAAAAAATTCACCCTTTCTAACCTACTGTTTATTTAGATGGAGATAGAAATCATTGCAGATTGGTACACAGATATTCCCCAGACTGAGCAGGTGTTTATCACACGTGGCTTTGGAGTTTTTAATATATTTATTTCTACTTTGCGGAGGTGAGTTTGCATGCAGATGGTTCCAACCTTGGGAACGAACTAGATTTCACTGGTTTTGGCCACCTCCAATTAAGACCCCTAGAGACCGCGTAAGTGTGCTCGAAAAACTTAATGTAGGCCTTGTGTTTAAAAAAAATAAATATATAAATAAAGTAGAATAGACAAGTAGGCCTGTATCCCCAGGTGTGGTTTGGTCTCTTGATCTTGTGCATTCGGTGTTAGCTGGGATTTTTCAAACACCGCTGATGGTCTCTTTTCCACAGCTGCTATGGCGTTTAAGTAAAGTGAAAACAAGCGGCCCACGGCTCTTGGGAATGAGTGTTAATCTGTTATTTTGCTACACCTGTTTTGGGTGGTAGATGAACATATGGGCCCTTCAGAAAAAAAAAAAAAAAGTTTGGTTGGAGAAATTTTATTCAGGATGTTTGTAGGTTGCTTTTATTTATTTATTTTTTTGCATTTTGTGTGAGGACGAGTGAGTAAAACAGACAGTTTTTCTTGTATCACACACCATTTACTGGCAACAAGACAGTAACAGTAGACGCAGCATTTTTAATCAAGACTATCGTGTTTTACAGGTTTTGTGTTGACAGGGATATGCATTACGAGACATGTCAGCTGAGCTTTACAGCTTTACAGAATCTGTTAATTCAGTTGTCGCTTGTCTGTGAGACTGTCATTAACCTGCTGGTTGCTCCAAAGCACCATCCTACAATAAGTTAAAAAGCTGACTTCAGTATAAATGGTACAGGTGGCCTTATGGTCAAAAACCTGGTTTGCAAAGAGAGATTGCAGATTAATGCAAATTGCAGTGACCCTAAAGTCTTACTTATGGTGTACTTAAAATATTGAATATTCAAATGGATTTGCATTTTTCAGTTGTTGAACATTTGTGGCAAGTGGTTGTTGCTTATGAGAAAAAAAACGTTGTTTGCAATGAAAGTTATACATTTTGAAGTGTACCACTTTATGCTTTATATTTATTGTATTTTATTGACAATTGCTGTGTCATTTTGCTCCCTAGTTTCCAATGTCAGTATATATAGTGAACACAATTTCAGGGACTGACGAGAATCTTGATCCATCGAGCATTGGGACAATAATAGCCCACATCTCAAACATCACTGGGATTTATCAATGACATTGCTTTGTAATGCAGTATTTTAGAATCATTTAAGTATGTTTTTTTATTTTTTTATCATATTGTGAATGTTAAGAAGTACAGTTCTACCATTAAATATTCATTCTTCTTCCATTTTGTTGACTTGAGGCTAAAGAAAATATGACATTTGCATTGTTTTTGGATAAACTGATCAATGAATATATTAATTAAATATAGTGAGCACCAATGCTGACGACTTCTGGTTCTGCAGCATTTTTAAGGATTTTTTTTAAGGAGCGAATGTCTTTTAGTGCACTGAATGACATTGATAAAACTACTACTGAACTAAGCAGCTGATTGAGACACATTAAGTGTTTTGTATATTGACCTAGCTGTGAAGTGGGAGTTAGACTGGAAGTTCTGAGCTTGAGAAACCTACCGCAGATAGTTTGCTCTGTTGTAATAGACTTAGATAGCAGCATTTAATAACCTATGCTTCGGGGGCCTGTCCACTCAATAAGTGTAAGATAAATCAGTGAAGTAGTTTTCTAATATATAAGTTTCACATTCAGTTTGAGATAAATGACAGTCGCTGAGCTGATCCGCAGCCATCCATCTCTCTGAATGAGCTGACGTGCCGTCATTTCACCTGCCCCTGTGAAAGTAGATGCTGGGGGTTACAGCATGACTATATATCACTAACTCTTCACAGACTGACATTGATTACCTCTTATGTAGTTTAATGTTACAAATTTCTGGTATATCATGTGGTATAATGCAACATATTTTTCTCATTTCTGTGCCGTTTTATATTGTTCAGCTGTGGTGCACCTGGTGTCTAGTTAAACCAAGACCGCTGAAGTTCTCTCTCAGTATTTACTTCCCTTGACATTTCTATAACATGCATTTATTCAGTGTTGGGTAAACACTGAATAACTTAAACACACACAATCTTTTTTTTTTTTTTTTTTTTTTTTTTTTTTTTTTAGTTATTTATACATTGTTACATTTTTTTTTTTTTGCATTTTATTTTAATTACATGAAATAATATCACAAATATTCATTGTTCTTCTACATGTTTACTAGAAAACAAAAAGCATCTGATGATTAAGTATAACTGAAATTATATTGCTGTTTGCTTAGATCTTAGGACAGTTTAAATTTCATCTCAAGCAAACAAGATGTTATTTGCAGATTTGGTTTTAACTGATTATAGCTAAATATCCACTTCATTCAGCTGTTTTAAAGTATTCTGTTACTGTTTTATGAAGTGAGGAGCCACTCGCTGAATGATTCAAACCGAAGGTACATTTGCACGACAACTATGTACTAAAAAAGAAAGTTTTTCCTTTGCGTTTTTGAAAAGTATAAGACAACGTTGTCAAAAACGATCCCTGTTCACACGGATCGGTGAAAATGACCAAAAACGCTGAATTTTTGTTATCAAGTTCTTGTGCATGGCAGGCATCTCTACTGAACATCAGAAAATACAAGACGTACTATCTGATTGTTAAAATGTTTGTCAGGGAAAATGTTACTTACGCAGTAAAATAAATTTGATACTGAAATCTACATGATTTGGAAATAGCTATGCTAGCTCAGAAAGTAGATAAACTGTTAACTCTAACTATTTGTAGAGCCAATTTTGGCCAACAGTTGTAGAGCTCCACTAAAGAAACCAAAGGAACGCTTCAGAATTTGATGTTTTGCACCACCAGACTTGTGACTGTGTTGCTCAGTGAGTCCAAATGTGTGTTAATGTTGTACAGAGACAAACAGCTGTGGCTCTTTATGCACTGATGAAGGAAAAGTGGAGGGGATTTGGGGGCATGCTGGGGGGAAAAAAGGAAAACATCCTAATGGACAGGAGCTGATGGAGGCCAGAGCAAGCCTGGATTACAGGCTAGAGCATGTATGTGCGTGTTTGTGTGAGTGAGACAGATAGAAAAACAAAGAGTAAGAGAGAATATGGATGGTAGGTGGGTGGCAGTTAGTCTCGACCTTAATTTGGAGTAATTTCCCCGTCTTTCTGGGCATGATGCATGGGATTTGTTTGGTGGCAAGGCCTGGTCCAATTTGTTCCTCTGATATAACTATATATATCTCAACAGCTTTTAATCCACATTACGCGGATTTATCGTGAGATACACTGGGATTTGTGAAGATCAGCGTCTGTCACACAGAGAGAAACAGGAAAAAATAGCTTAGCATTTCTATCGCTTTTTTTTGTTTGGGCTGTTTATATCATAGGAGAGATCCCGATTGTTAGTCTTGTTCTTTTCATCATCCGTCTATCTTTGTTTTGATGTCATCTTTACATAATGCAGCAAGTTTCTCAGTCGCTAGGCTAGATTCTCCATATAGATTTCAGATGTTGCAGATTTCAGATGTTTTTGATATTTTAATGATGTCCGTCATATTGTTGGTTGCGAAAACATTTGGATCTATTTTTCCCCCCTAATTAAAACCATTTAGATGATAATGATTTATATAATATCATCTGGTAATATGATAATAAATCTCAAACCTATTGTGGTGGTCGTTAATCACTTGGTCTCACAATCAGGGATTGACCCCATAACTGATGGTTGATACTGAGCTTTAACTCATTCCTGTGTGTCTGGCACTCATCACAAATTCCTTTGAAGTAATTGGACTTCCTCTTTCTTTGCCCAATTTAACCGACTAATTTTTTGTTTCTTTTCTTTAGATCTCTTCTCCTTCAAACACAAGCCTGATTGTGCATTTTCCACTGATCTTACTGTATTCGCTTGCATAGAAACCGCCTGTCTCAAGTCTGTTCCTAATACTAGGTGACTTCCCCACCCATCAGCACCATATCCATCCCATATGTGAACCCTAAAATCTGGTTACTGGCTTTCAACACGCGCACACACACAAACGCTCATATCCTTTTACACTCCAGAGTGCAATTAGTGTGGAATTCGCTCTTAAGCACAATGCTCGGCAACATTTTCACCCTCAACCAAGCTTTGCTCATTAAATGTGTATTTACAATGACAAATGCATAGCGTAATTGTCACCCTGAAGTCCTCAGCTTGTAACGCACAGTGGTGGCTGTGTCGACATCCCAGCAAGCAGAATAATACATGTCAACCTGGTTAGCGTATTTTTTTGTAAATGTGTATATAGTGTTTTTTATATTAAAAAGTATTATATTATATTATAATAGTAGCTTGTGGTGTAGCTAATTACTTTTTTTGCTTCAGTGTAGTGTGTGCATTATTAAATTGCACACTTCAGATTAAATTTAATTACGTTATTTTGATTTTTTTTTTTTTTAACTGTAACTATCAGATGATATTTAATTATGTAAAATAAGCAGTATGTATCTCATAAATTCAAAAACAAACGTGGTAAATAGCTGCATTTACCTAAATAATTTGCTACAAAAATGGCGGAGTTAATTCACATGAATTGTTCCAACACTGTAAAAAAATCAGATCATAAGTGATGGCAACTCATGTTTTAAAGTACTTTAACTCATCAAATTAAGTTTAGCAGTTTCAACTTTGAAATTTAAAATGAAATGATTTTTTTGCAGTAAACAAACCAGTTCACTAAAGTGTTTATAAGGTTATTGAAATTGGTTTTACATATGAGAGAAAAGAAACATGTTTGATTATTGTTTTGCTTGACTGTTGTTCTGCGAAAAAACAAAAACAAAATTTGTTACCATAAAAGCTATTCTGCTATTCTGAAAAATGCTAGGCTCCTGTAATGCCACTGAGAAATGTACTTCAGTTAGCCTATGTTTTGTAAGAATTCACATCAACATTAGCTAAACCTGGCTGGGAAATATTTGTTTGATAATTTTAGCTACAAGAGTACAATTTAATATCCCATTGTTGTCAGATTTTATTTTATTTTATTTTTTCAGATTTATTTTGAAATGTTATTGACACGCAATCTTCAGTTTTAGAATTTTGTAGATTTGTGTTATTCACTTCATTGAAGTAGATAGCAGCTTCGCTTGTATACCTATTCCCTACATAGCTTTACATAACCGTTACCAATATGGCTGCCGAGTAAAGTGACATAATTTTAGAAGTACAATACTGTTGTTCTCAACTCTGTACTCTGTCAATGATTCCCCGACATGAAACCATAGCAATATGCACAGTTAATAACCTTGTGTGATTATCCTGTCTCACTGGTTTATTCATCTATTCCAAATCTTGTTTAGCTGGGCGGCTAACGTAATTTTTACACTCTCGCTTGCTAAACGGCGTCACCTGAAATAAACTGTCAAAGTCTGGCCAGCAAAGTGTCATTGCATTTCCATGATATATTGTAATGCGCCATAATCATCTGCCCTGCAGTGAACACCCATTATAGCTCAGTAACCCAGTGTAGTGTGCCACGCTACCCCACACTGCAGACAAAAAGAGCCCACCCTCTTCCTCCTCAGCCCTCCAAATCCACTTCACTCGGAGGACAAGCATATTTAAAACAGCAAAGTTGACGATTTTGTTGCCAAGCTCCAAGAAGTGCTTATCCCTCAGTCTCACTGGGTGGCGAGGAGGACAAGCTGTCTCTGCTATCTCCCCAGCGCCAGAGAAAGAACGGGCGAGAGGGAGGACAGAAGGAGATGATTTTTTGGGGTATAATTTCCAGTTGGGGAGGGTAGCGTGATTGTTTCAGATGAAGGAGCCAGTGGATGGTGCTTCGGCCCACACTGACCCTTTCTTCTCTCCCTTGCTCCCTCGTTCTCTGCCTCTCTGCTCCAAAACGATAAGATTTAGTGGCATGTCCATGAGCCTTTTTGGATCCCAACATCAGTGAGAGAATTAAAGCGGGAACTCCCACCGGGAGGTCAGGAGTTTGGTGATGGAGAAACATTGTAAGAACGGGAAAAAAACATTTCTCTCGACCACAACGGCTTAGTTTGCATGTTGCTTTGTTGTCATGGTGGGTTTCAGTGGTATAGAGAACATAGTTTGAACATATACTTATCATGCAAATATTAGTCTTTGTTGGATGGCTCTTTGGAATACTTAATTCTGATTGATCCGTCATGGCATTCTGAGTTCAGATATTTTGGATAATAATGCTAAACTATAACTGACTGTTGTTCCGGGCAACTGTGCATTGCCCTTCATAGCTGCACGGTGTCTTTTCTCTCATTAATTAATACAATTATATAATTAATATAATTCAGTTTAGCAGTGTAATAAGTTAGGTAGTGTTCAGTCAGGTGGCCATTACAGCATATAAACCACTTTCAGCTTTACAAAGAGGTCCTGATAACCCTGTCGGGGTTTATTTTTATTATGACCTTCTGAATCTACAGTGTCCACAACAACATAAACGTTTATAGGGGTCATGGCATGAGAAATCAAATTTGCCTTGGTCTTTTGAGATATAAGAGGTCTTTGTACCATTAAAACATCCTGCAAGTTTCATAGCTTAAAACGTCCTCCTCATTATAAACAAAGCATTTATTTAATTAAGCTCCAAAAATGGCTCATTTTGGATCTGAAGTGCAAGATGACGTCACCCAAGAAAAACATTTGCATAAACACTGCCTCCAGAGCAAGACATCGAGAAATTGTCATCTTCTCACCATAGGCCCCGCCCACTGGCATTCACTCGTTTAAGGGTTTGTCAGAGGATTGTTCGGAATATTTTGTTTTGTAAATGAGGCACAGTGTCATGGAGAGTTCACAAAGAAACATTTGTTGAAAGACGAAGCCATACTAGATCTGTGTGCAGCTGCATCACAAACCGTAAGTAAATGATTTCATAATGCTTTGTGACAGTTTTTTTTTTATTTTTATTTTTTTTTTCATGTTGTCAAAACACTCACATGAAATAGTGAGGGGGAGTTGATACTGTTTCCTATGCAATGATATTAACCAATAATAACAGTGGCTGATTACTGACAAGCCTTAAAGCACCTGCCCCTTAAAACAGGTCATTTTAGATAGAGGGTCAGAATGAGGGTTGAAAATAATAGTTTTTCCACATATTTATTAGTTTTTTTGTGCAAAATTTTTATTATAAGTAAACCTCAAGGAACATATTAAAATGTCATGACCCCTTTATAATATTTGATAAAATCACAGCTAAATTAGTGTTAGCCTATGTGTACATTTTTTTGTGTACATTTGAATATCAAGAGAACTGATGCCTCTTTTTTAGCATTGGTCAGCAGTTGTGACAAAAAAAAAAAAAAAAAATGCTAACTTTTAGTCTCTTTTGGCCAGACTTTTGAATAAACTCATATGTTCAGGTCTACTTTAAAGCTTATTCTGGATAAGAACTGTCAACTTTTACATTACAAATATTACAATTTAAAATAACTTTTTCCTATTTTAATATATTTTAAAATGTTAATGTATTCCTGTGATGCCATAACTTCGGGCTTCAATGTCACATGATCTTTCAGAAATCATTCTAATATGCCGATTATGCTGTTCAAGAAGGATTTCTTATTATTATTAATGTTGAAAATACTTGTGCTGCTTAATATTTTTGAGGAAATCATGCCTTTTTTCAAAAGAAGTTCAAAAGAACAGAATTTATTGGAAATACAAATATTTTGTAGCATTATAAGTGTCTTTACTGTCACTTTTGATCCATTTAATGCATCCTTGCTGAATAAACATACTAATTTCTTAAAAAAAATATCTTACTGTACCTAAACTTTTGTACTTCATTTATTTAATTAAATATTGGGGAGGAGACGTTCCCCGCTGAATCTCAGTTCTTTCTAAGGTTTTCTTTAACAGCAGAGAGTTTTTCTGTGCCAGTACCACTGCTGTCTTGCTCCCTGAGGGTTTTGTAAAGCACTGTTCTTTGAGAAGCTGTTTTGGAACAATGTGTATTGTGAAAAGCACTACACATTTACATTGAACTGAATTATTAACATGACAGGTTGAATGGGAAAACTGGCAACTTAAGTTTCTAAATGTCTTTTGATTGTTTATGTTTTCATGCTCTCGGCAGCCAATACTTACACATTGTGGACGACACAAACCATATTTATCACAATGGCATTTTTTAATGTATAATGAGTTGTATTTTTATGACTTTGAGTATTTTTTTATATTTTTTTTGTATCAAAATAGTTTGATTTGGCATTGTCGACAAAAGCAAGATATTGGAAGCGTTTTCCCTTCAGTTTGCTTTGATAGTCTAACTATGCACAACTGTGTGGTCAGCTGGACATTATTATTTAACAATGTTGCATTAGGTTATATTTTGTTCCAGAACCACTGAATTTCAACATAGCATGCCAATCCTCAACCCTAAATTAGTTTCAATGGGTCTCGAATCAGTCTTTTGAAGAAGGCCAATAGAGGGTCGAGTTGCATCATCAGAATGATATCAAAGGAAACTATACAAGCTGTTTTGAAAGAAATCCATTTCAGCGGTATGAGATCAGCGACTTCATAAGTGACAAAGAGCAAGCTGATTTGATCATGAACACATGACTAGCTTCACAGTTCTAGTGTGCTGTAACTGGCCTCTCTCTCTCTCTCCAGTATCATTTAGCCGGACACATGATAATAATGACTGTGTGTGAGGACGTGTTTGCTTTCATTATCTTCCTTCCTGTTCAATTACATGGAAACTGGTTCCCGGAACCTTCTTATGTGCTCCTGACCGCTAAAAAGATGAAGGGGCGGTAATAAATGGAATGGAGGGATTGGTTCGGTGTGTATAAAGGGGGACTAAGGAGTCAGTGTGCCTTCACATGTTTTTTACTGTAATTAATATTACAGCTCGCTGTCATAACTATGCATGAGAAGTTCCAGTAATCGTTCGCCAAATTCTCGGCAAATCCCCGCAGCCTTATAAATCCGTCTAAATCTCCCTCCACATTTTCCTCTTCTCCTTTCTTTCCCCTTTTCATTTTTCTTATTTAATTTCCTTCTGTTCTCCCCGTCCATTGTCTCTGTTTGTCTTTGGTGGCTGTTTGTCTTTGAGCCAAGTACTCTTCCAATTCAATCGTTTGCTCAATCAATCTGTTTTCTCTCCTCCTAGTCCACTTTTCTTTTCTCTCCATCCTCATCTCCTCGTCTTCACTCCATTCATCTCTCCGGCTGTCTGTGTGTCCGTCCGTGACTCTCGCCCCCCTCCTTTCTCTTCCCCCCAGTGAACGTCTCTGGGCGCTGGGCTGTCAAAGCCGTTAAGAGCAGCAGCAGTCTCCTCCGATTACACCGTGTTTGGGATTACTGTGTACGTGCTCCAGCCCATTCCGTCTGCTCCCAGGCTGATTTTCCTCGCCGTTTCTTGTAAAAGTGTCTGCTGTCGCAGCCAAGCCTCAAACTAGCAGTGCGTCGTGTGTGTGCTGGAACTCGCATACCCGTGTCTTCCGGCCACATGTACTCAGCATCTCCAGTCTCTCATAGGTTGAAGGCAGAGATCTGCCAGGCTGTACTAATATTTTTTTTCTTACTGACCCAGAAATTAAGCAGCACACCTGTTTTCAGCATTGATAATAATAAGAAATGTTTCTTGAGCAGCAAATCAGCATATTAGAATGATTTCTGAAAGATTGTGTCACTGAAGACTAGAGTAATGATGCTGAAAATTCAGCTTTGCATTACAGGAATAAATTACATTTTAAAATATATTCAAATATTACAAACATTGTAATAATATTTCACAATTAGTGCTGTCAAACGATTAATCACGATTAATTGCATCCAAAATAAAAGTTTTTGTTTACATAATATATGTTTGTGTTCTGTGTATATTTATTATTTATATATAAATACACACACATGCATGTATATATTTAAGAAATATATGTTTATATATTACGTATATTTATATATAATATAAATTATATGAATATAAATATATACATGTAAATACATGTAAACATTTTCAAAATATATACTATATGTGTGTGTGTATATATATATATATATATATATATATATATATATATATATAATAAATATACACAGTACACACACATATACTGTATTATGTAAACAAAAACTTTTATTTTGGATGCGATTAATCGCGATTAATCTTTTGACAGCACTATTCACAATATTACTGTTGTTACTTAAATATATATCAGCCTTAGTCAGCATAAGTTCTTTCAGAAATAATAAACATTAAACAATCAAACTTTTGACCAGTTGTGTGTGCACACACATATTCACACACACGTAATTGCATATGGTGACCCACACCATATATAATTAAAAACCTTTTAATAGAAAACTATTTTGAGTACAGTCTTCATCTCATTATTTTATACTTCATTCATACATCATGTCTTTTCACAAAAACACAATATATTTCTTGCTGTGAAATAACTTTTCAATTAGCATCCAACTACTGCAAGCACCTTTAACTTCACTGAAGGGTCAGTATGATATTCACTGTGGTTATCAATTATGGAAGTGAACAGCTGAAGCTGTTCACTTCAGCTGTGCTCTTCCTCTTTTGTGATTTGCAGTTTTATAACTGTTTATTTAAAGAAATGGCAGACAGAATGCTTCGCAATGTTAGACTTCATTACAGCCCACAAAAGAAGAATATCTATTAATTTCTTTAACTTATTCACAGAAATCGCTAGTTTAGTCCAATGGGATTTTCTCTAAAGCTTGTCAGCTCTAGCAACAGTAGCCAAGGTCAACTGAGGGTTAATTATATTGTTATAATGGACACTAGTGTAAAGCTTGACCTCACACAGAGTTAGATTGAGATTTCCTCGGCTACGGATCTAGACCTGCCAAACACATCATGAATCAAAGTTCAGCACTTTATGCTGAATTTATCTGTATCTGTCTTGAATTTTACTGCCTTATTATTACCAGACAACTAGGTCAGTGGTGTCCGATAATACACACCTTAGATGTTCAGTTGTACTTCAGTGATCATTTCGAATCAATTTACATCTACAGGAGTCCAACTAAAGAAAGAAGTTATACATTTAGGAAAGAGGATTTATTCAGTCATTGTCCTACTAGAAAAGACAAATGTGAGCCCATTCTAATTTGATGGTCTAGGTGGAGGGAAGAAAGAGTCTTCTCAGAACGAACATCTCATCTTGATACCACGATAATTTAAATAGAAAGAGAGAGAATAGGGGGAAAGAAAGTAAGAGGGAATTTATGCATGCTTCATGTGATTTCGCCTCTCCTCTAATTTAGTGAAATTGCAACATCAGATTTCCATCGTATTTTAGTTCCCTTTTCTTCTATACATTTTCATTTGCATTCATTCGTACATCAAGGTCACATTAACATAACTGGCCAAATATTAAAAGATTTGAAATTACTTACTCTATTTATGGCTTTCCCTCTGAACCCCTTATCTACGACCACTGCACTTTGCTTGCTTCAGAAAAGGGTGGATAGAACTTTAAAAAAAAGAAAGAAATGGAAAGAAAAAATCCTTTTGCATAAAATGGCAAGTTAAAGAAATCTAAAACAGTTGCTGAGGAACTCTAAATAATCACTATGCTTTTGGAGATGAATACATTAACATAACTTACAGCTCTGGAAGTAATCACCAGTCTAAGAGAGTGAGGTTTCCCCTAGGGCTTGTTTCTTTTTGGTCTGTCACTCAGTTTAAACCCTGACCCTCCTAGAAAGAGAAGGATTGCAGAACCTAAGCCATGTGATTCCCTCTAAGGTGACTTACCAGTAACATGCAAGGTGGGGATTAGTTTATTCCTTTGTCTACTCTTTGGAAGAAACAAGAAAAAGTTTGCGGCAGAATATATTTCGCTAACTACCGTTCAAACATGCTGTCATTGAGTTGGCAAATGTGTCATAGTGGCTGTTTCTATGGTGGCCCTCAAGGGTACGATGTAACTGCGTTAGAGAAGCAAACAAAACTTGACAGGGCGACAACATTAAGCTGCAAAAACATTTCTAAATTGCTTGATTTTTTTTATAATGTTACATTACGCTTTCACATCATTTTCCATATAGCCATTAATCCCACCCTGCTAGGAAAAAAAAAAAAAAAAAAAAAAACAGACTGAACCAGCCTAAACTGGTTTGTTGGTCTTAACTGGTCTCCAAGTCTGGCCTAATTTGTTGGTTTTGTAACACTTGTCAGGCGGGGAGCCTAGCTGGCTGACCATCTAAAGCAATTTGAACATCTGACCAACTAGATCAGGTGAAAAAAAGCGGAATTATTATTATTTTTTATTTTTATTTTTTTTGTTGTTGTTGTTCTCCTGGCTTGGTCAGTCTGGACTATTGGTTGGTTTTAGTGGGTTCTGGGCACTTCCCCACCCTGAAGACCAGCTTAACCAGGCTGGGAGATCACTTTAAACCAGATTATTCCAGCATGGAGTTTCTACAGGAATATGGATATGGTTTTATGGTTTAAAAAAAGAAATGGGAAGACAAAGGTAATACCACCCTGATTAAAAAAACAAAAAACAAAAAAACAGCGTAAACTGGTTTGTAGGTCTTCACTGGTCTCCTAGTCTGGTCTAGTCTGCTGGTTTTGGTTTTGCTAGTTTTGACAGACTGGGAGCCTAGATGGCTGAGCATCTAAACATCTAGACCAGTTTAAAACAGCAAAGACTGGCCAATAAGGATAGCAGGTTGCTACAGATGTTACGCTTTTGTTTCTTTGTTTTCTTGAGAAGGTAAAAGCTTTTAAAGCCATGCTGAACAAAACAAAAAAAGATCTTAAACCATCTGAATATGAATACTCATGTCATTCCAAACCTTTCTTCTGTGGAACAGTAAAGATGATGTTTTAAAGAATGTTGGTAACCAAACAGTTTCCATTCCTATTTTTCCATACAATAAAAGTCAATAGAAATGGAAACTGTTTGTTTACTGTTTGTATTTCTTCAAAATATGTTCTTTAATGTTTTGCAGAAGAAAGATAGACATACACTGTAAAAAAAAATGTTTTTTTTTTTTTTCAAAGTTGTAAATAAGAATAAAATGAATATTGGTTAAGAAAGTAAGAAAATACCATTTTGGTTTTTCTACTTGAAAAATTTTACATTTAATCCGATGTATTACCTGCCAAAGCATTATTGTTCATTTTAAAATTTACTAGTGATTTATGAGTGAAAATGGTTTCTACGGCAAAATTTTTCTCGGTGTTGGAACAACATGAGGGTGAGTAAATTATGACAGAATGTTCATTTTCGGTTGTACTCTCCCTTTAAGGTGTCCTCCTGACCTTGTTAAACTGGTCTTCATAGTGGGGAATTGCATAAAACCAGCCAACAGACCAGACTGACCAAGACTGTGTTTCCCAAAAGCGTATCTACAGGAATATGAATGTGGTTGTACAGTTGAATTTTGCGGAATGGCTGAAATGGTAGGAGGCCGTCACAGAGAGCATTTGCATTCCTTTAAACGTCCTCATCTTCATTCTGCTCCCTTGGTAATCACAGACTGCTAACAGAGATCGGAGCACCGTTGATGGTTGTGGCGAGAGAGAGAAGAGAAAAAAACACATGGCTCATTTGCAAATGCTGGTGAAGTTGTGTACTTAAAACTCTCCCCTCATCCTCTCTCTTAATCACTCTCTCAATCGCTTTCTCTCTCACTTGCTCCTCATAAAATCCCCCTATTAGCATATCCTTCCTCTCAAGTTCATAAAGAACCACATATGGACTTGGCGTGCAGAATGCTGCCCATTTAATGAGCGGCGCTCCGTATCTCTGATATCAGCCCAAAAGTATGTGTGTGTCACTTTGTGTTGAGTGCTCCCCAGACATCACATCCTGAAACACACATACAAAGCATTTTATTATTTGAGATGACGAATGAAAAGGAAGAATAAAGATGTTTTTGGTGCTACTGAATTGATTGTGCAGAATGGACTGTGCGGCAGCATTGCAACACATTTACTGATCTTCCTCTACGGTTTGCATTGGCTGATATGAGGGCCTGAGAGATGTGTCTGGCTCTTTTTAACTGCAAACACAGATTCCGTTTGAATACAGTGTGATAGCACTGTCGTGTCGTGTTGTGACTTCCGTCGTCTTCCCTTTTCACAGGCCAGTTTTTGATGGCACTTTTGTGATGCTGCTTAGGGGAGGATTGTGTAGCCTCTTTCTGTCTCAAAACTTGGGGAAAAAAAGAGAAACACACCATAGACTAATGCATTTCTATGCCGCACATATTTCTTTTTTGGTGTATAGCACTGCAAAAGGTCTCATAGTCAAACTGTACCAGGCTGTGGTGATAGGCTTTTATTGCGTGATGATACAATGAACAGGATCTCACTAATTGCAGCCCATTACAGTAAAGAAAAGTTAAAAATTTACTGTATTTCAAAAAAAATTAGAGCGACCTTCAACCTTGTCGAGCACATCTAACATGTATGCTTCACAAGTATGATTGCAATTCATCATGTACTGCAGGGTTTCCATAAAAATTGTAATATTTTTAATACATGGCAATCTGAATCTTTCATGTTAGAACAAAATCAGATTTTCCCCATTTTTCCTGTCAAGAACACATCCAGATTATATGATTTCGATGAATGAGTTTTAAATGTAATTTCCCTTCACAATTCATTCTAATATGCTGATTTGGGGCTAAAGAAACATTTGTTCTAATCAAAGTTGAAAACATTTGTGCTGCTTACAGTGTTATTTTAGTCTGATTTATTTATTGTTTTCATTTAAATGTTAGCTTAATTTGTAGTAATTTTGTTATTTGATTGTTAATTAGTTGCTAAGGCAGTATTTATAATTTTCATTAAATATTTATTTTTCTGAAATGTATTTCAGTTAACAAAAATGTTTTATGTAGTTTGAGTTAATAATAATTACCTATAAATTAATTAGCTGATTAATATTTAAAACCGTTATACATTTTTTCAGGATTTCTAGATTAATTGTAACTAACATAATAGCATTTGTTTAATTTTTTTTCAGTGTATGTACCTTCAAAAAAAAATAAATAAATAAAAAATACTGAACTGATACACACATACATGCACACACATAAATATGTATTAAAAGTATAAAATTAAAGGGATAGTTCACCCAAAAATAAAAATTTTGTCTTTCTGTCAATTATTTTTGACGAAATCCGTTAGCTTTCTGTCCCTGCATAGACAGCAACACAACACAAGATGTTGAATAAAGTTATTTTGTGCACAAAAAGCATTCTCATAGCTTCATAAAATTAAGGTTAACCACTGATGTCACATGGACTATTTTAACAATGTCCTTGCTACGTTTCTGGACTTGGGAACAGTTCAGTTGTATTTCTTGTATTAACTTTTTGGGCCTTGCACGTGTCAGTTGCGTTGCTGTCTATGCAGGGTCAGAAAGCTCTCGGATTTCATCAAAAATATCTTAATTTGTCTTATGGGTTTGCAATGACATGAGGGTGAGTAATGACAGAATTTTTTAATTTTTGAGTGAACTGTTCTTTAAATGTTTTTGTTTGTTTGTTATTCTGCAGTTACTGCACATGGTGCCGAAGCACTGCTCGCCATGCATTTTAATAATCAAATATGAGCGAGGAAAGACTGATTGTGGAATATTACTTCTGTAGAAACAGATATATAGATTCATATTTAATTACCTTAAAGGGGTCACCGGATGCAGAATTCACTTTACAAGTTGTTTGAACATAAATGTGTGTTGGAAGTGTGTGTACACATCCATCCTATAATGACAAAAATCCACCCAGTGTTTTTTGTTTTTTGTTTTTTTTAAATCCCTATTTTAAAATCCCCTTTCTCAAGGGGATTCCTTTTTTCCGCTCCCACAATAGTTGATTGACAAGGCCGTCTTACCTTAGACCCGGCCTGAGTGAGCTGAGAGCTGTCCGCCATTGTGTCGACTCCAGTGCCGGGGAAAACAAGATGTCTCCGATTAAGCGATTGAGGTGTTTTGTTGTTGGATGTATGTAATAATTCACATAGAAGTCATCTTTAACTCCCAACATCTGAGCCGCTGAAGATGCAGAGGATTAACGTTACTTTCGTTTTGAAGGGAATGAGCCGATCCCCGATCTACATAAATGCGTCTATGTTCGCACAAATCATTCGTGACCCAGCTTCATCTACACAAGAAGTGAGTATAAGGGTTTTTTATGAATCTTTGCAAATCACCTTTCCTAATAACGTGCTAGTTAGCCAGTTTCGTAGCTAAAGTAAACAGTACTGCTCGTCACCCCACGGAAGAAAGGGGCGGGGTCAGCAGAGCTCATTAGCATTTAAAGCAACATGGACTAGAATGGCTTTCTAAAAACAGAGCTGATTTTGACATGGTAAAAAAGGTGATTTTTACACTACCACTGAGAAATTTTAACCAAAGTATGTTATAGACTTTTCATTAAGACCCTAAAGAATCATATCAACTTGTGGAAAATGGGCATCCGATGACCCCTTTAAAAATATGCTTCACTTTTTAATGCAAAATATAATTTAGATTTTTAGGTGAAATATGAAGTGTTTTCATGAGACTCAGCCTGCTAGTTCAACTCTGATAGTGTCTGCGTAGAAACAGGGGAAAAGCAGAATAAGAAGTGCTTTTTTCCATTACCAGCATGAGAGAGATAAAAGTAGACTGTTATTCTCAATCATGATATGACCTCCCTTACAAGATGCCTTCAGATTACAAACACACATGTAGCAGTCTATAAAAAATGGCACTATTCATGTAGCGCAAGTGAGTGAACACCTTTATAGTGAATTGTCTGAATGACGGCCAGTGAGCTGTTGACACCGCAACGGATCTGCTCCCCGGGGTTTAGATAATGTGAAGATCTACTAATGGTTGCAAGACTGACAGAACATGAGGGGGCCTGAAAGAGAGCGAAGATGAGAAACCACGAAAGAGCTAAAGCGAGAACAAGGCAGTGTTTTGACTTGGCTGACTTTCTGCTAACCGACAGAATGAGTGAATGAAAGCTCTTCGCCGACAAATCGAGGACAGGGAAAAGGATCGCGCAGATGTCGGAAAAGAGCCAGATGAAGGGAAAGCTCACAGCTGTCTCCCGACAGAAGGAAGCAGTGCTCTCCTGATGTTACAGGTGCAGACCCCCTCCTTTTCTTCTTGCTCTCTTTTTCTCTCTCTCTGAAGGTTGTCTGGCGTGAACGCCCTCAGTAAATGTCAGAACAAGCTGCTGCTCTTCCCAGACCACGCAGTGGGAGAACCACCAACCTCATCGCCTTGGCAACCCCTTGTCTCTCATCCGAAAGAAAAAGGCGAGGAGGAGGAGAAGAAAAGGGCTTTTATGCCGCTGACCCCCCTCCCTTCCGTGCGCACACACTCAGACATGCCCATCAACCCTCCCCGAGAGACCCTTCTGAAACCTGAAACATGTGGTTGAGCTCCCAGGCTTTCTGAAAGGACTGGATAGAAAGGAGAGTGGTGGAAAAAAAAAACACAAAAAACAAAAAAAAATTAAATTAAAAAACAGAGAAACTTTGCCAGGGAGAATGATGGAGACTTATATAGACTTTTAACCAATCTGATGGCCAAAAGGGCTGGTTTTTCACTTCTGTGCATGTCTGACTTTGTTTAGACGAACTGCACGTGTAGTGCAAGACTTTAGACTAAAAACAGAAATTAAGTAGATTTCTGAGAATAATTGCTAAATCAGGTTGGTTAAAATGCTACCGTGGTGCATTTTCCTTGTCAGAAAAACTACCGCTGTATCAAGTGACCAAAGATACGTGGTCATGGAGTGTGAGAACATTATGATAGTCTAAAATTTAACACACAGAAAGGTGAAAAACATTTACTTATTGAAAAACCTGAAAGATTCAGTATGCAAATATGCAGTGACATTTCTTGTTCAGTTAGATTTTGAGTTCTGAACATTGTGTATGTGTAAATCGTTAGATTTTCACTCTTGAAAGGTGATAAGATTGGATGAGCTATTGTTGCTATGTCAGGCCAGCAACAAGAATTTCTTGGGATATTAAAGGGCATATAGAACACTTAAGGCTGAAATTATTTATAAAACAAGTGTTTTTTTTCACTCTTTGAAAGGTAAGCATCTAGTTTCTGAGCCCCTAGTAGCACCAAAAAGAATTGCAAAAATAATTATAATTTTTTATTTATTTATTTTTTTAAACACTCCACCAATCTGCTATTGGCTGGCTAAACAGATAGCCCCGCCCCAAGCTCGTGTGATTGATTAAACCACTGTTGCTGTCAGGCCACGCCCACAAACAGACCACTCTTACTTTTTCAAGCTGTCTGCACATTAAACTGGGAAAGAACAAGGTATTTTAACATATTTCTAATTCAGTGCTGAATTCCTTAAAGTATAAAGTAAATGTGCAGCACTTAAGGCTGAAATTACCTATAAAACAAGTGTAATACAAGACTTTTTCAACTTTTAAAGGTTACTTTCTGAGCCTCTAGTTGCACCAAAAGGAATTGTGAAAATATTTTTTAATTAAAAATACTAATATGTTAATTATATATTGACTATAATAATAATTTAAAATATGAAATGTCTACTAATCTGTCATTGGCTGGCTCAGCAGATAGTCCCGCCTCAAGCTCATGTGATTAGTTGAGTACCTGTTGTTATGTCAGGTCACGCCCACAAACAGACCAAAAGTTATCTGCACATTAAATTGGGAAAGTAGAAAGTATACTAACACATTTCTTCTTCGGTGCTCAATTTTTTTTAAGTATAAAGTACATGTAGGACACTTAAGACTGAAATTACCTATAAAGCAAACTTTGAATGCAGTCTGTCTCTTAGATTCAGTTCCTGCGATGCACTATGGAAATGAGTGATGTCTTTTTTTTTTTTTCCTCCCTACTGCGTGAGCTCCATATTCTCTGTGCAGAGCAAGCCTTATGTGTCATCAGACCACATGGGGCCATTTTGTTGGATGGTACTTTGAGACTGCAGGTGCTCTCTCTATAATGGCTGCTGGGACTGCATTTCTTCCTCAAAAGTGTCCTGTCTTTCTCTTTTTCGCAGTCTTTCTCTCCCTATGTGCCACCTCTTACTGCGTCCCTGCAGCTGAGCTCCTGCCTCTTGAAAACTGTTGTTTGTGCAGTATTTTTCATGAGAGAGAGGGAGTGAGAATGTGAGAAGAGGGTGGGAGTGTAGTCTGGCTTTATGGCGATGTTCCATCAGGTCGCTGTGGCGACAGCGTTTAGCAGAGCTCCTCAGGGAGAGAAGAAACGACTGTAAGAGTGAGACAGAAAGAGAGAGGAAGGTATAAATAAATGAATGAGTGAGTTAATAAGGCCAGAAATATAGTTAATTGTACAGTGAGCGATCCCATTGAACATACTTAACATGCCATCTTGCTTTTGTTGTGCTGGTAACCAAGTAGTTGTACCTGGAGAGAGCTGTCTGTCAGCATTCCCATTCATCTCAACGGCAGCTGCTTTTTAGCATATTCAACGCCGGAAGGGACTATCAACTAGGATTCTTTGCTTCCAGGGCATTCTTATCTCATCTTACCTTACCTTTACCTTACCTTACCTTACCTTAACTTACATTATTAACTTTTTTTCATTTATAACAATAATTGACTGACGGCACCACATTAACGCATACATTTATTTTATTTTGTATTATTTTATATTATTTTACATATTATTTTACAGCAGTTAGCCGATGGCACCACAATAACACTTACATTACAATCATTTTATTTTATTTTATTTTATTTCATTTCATTTCATTTCATTTCATTTCATTTCATTTCATTTCATTTCATTTTATTTTATTTTATTTTATTTTTTACTTCTGTTTTAAACACTACATTGGCTGATGGCACCACAATAACACATAGAGTACAGTTATTTTTTTATTTTATTTACTTTTTCTTTCTATGATTTTTTTTTTTTTTTTTTTACTTTATTTTATTTAGAACACTAAATGACTGATGGCACCACAATAACACATAGAGTACAGTTTTTTTTTATTTACTTTTTTTTCTATAATTAATTTTTTTTTTTTTTTTTACTTTATTTTATTTAGAACACTAAATGACTGACGGCACCACAATAACACATACAGTACAGTTATTTCATTTTATCATTTTATTTTTTATTTACTTTTTTTCTATTATTATTTGTTTTACTTTATTTTATTTATAACACTAAATGACTGACGGCACCACAATAACACATACAGTACAGTTATTGTATTATTTTATTTTACGGTAGTTAGCCAATTGCACCACAATAACACATACAGAATTTTTATTTTATTTTATTTTATTTTACAGTGATTGACAATAACACATACAGAACAATTATTTTATTTTTATGCTATAATTTCTGTTATAATTTTTTTTACATTTAGAATACCACTTATTTTGAATGATTATCAATGGAGAAAGATACTTATTGCCTACATAAGTGCAATCATTTGCACTTTTGTAGGCAACAGACAGTATATATAATATAGCAATAATTGCTGTAAGTACTAATTGCTAATGCTAACGGCTACATTCTGACTCCTAGCGGTAACAAATCTAAGCTTACTCAAAGGTTACCATGTCTGTCTTACAAATCCCCGTGCCATTAAATTAGATGTTTATAGCTAGCTATTTGGATAACAACACGTGTCGAATTAAACTAACTTACTCTGTTTCTCTTCAGAATGTTACTCTGCAATGGCAACATTTGACCTGAAGATGACAGTTTGAGCTAATGCCACTATAGCATCTCTTAAAGCAGCATTTTTTTTTCTCCCAAGAAACTGAGGTCAGTTTTTATTACATTTGCACAGTTCTTACAATTTCTATTTCATGACTAGTGCTTTAATTATTTTCAGCCTTAAATCCAGGACAAATATTTTGTTCGCTAGCTACCAGTGACAGTGTTAGCATCTGTCATTCATGTTTATTTTTAACCAGCAACCTGGAGCTAAAATAGATATCCGATGTCCAAAAAAATCACTTTTAAGCTTTTTTTTTTATTTTTTTTTTTATTAAAGATTTCACTTCACAAAGTCAAACGTTTACACTTTTTCCTCAGGCAGAGAGATAACTCCACTGATCATGTGCCGAGTGAGTGTCATCACACTGACTTGAAGAAATTTTGTGATTGAAGAAATTTAGTGTGTTAAAATTGCCCCGGTCTTCACTGTATATCAGACCTAAGAGTGACAGTAAGATATGAAGTGCTTTGCTCAGTGCGGTAGCGGCTCGGGTCTTGAAGAACCATGTGGTTGTTAGTGAAAGTCTATAGTTAACACTGTCAAGGGCTCAGCACTCTCCTTACCTCTCTCTGTCTTTATTCTTTTCACACAACTGGTGTAATTTTCCTTCAAACACAATATTCTAGTCTCTTTCTTTCTTGTGGCGTGTTCGGTCTTCTCGCACATGTATTTAATGTTTCCTCTGACAGCTCGACAGTATATTTTATTTCATTCTCCTTATCTGTGTCATTCATTCCAGCTGCCTCTGCTCTTTATTCCTCAGTTTCAACTTCTCTCTCTCAATCTCTCTTTCTCTCTGTCCTCAACATAGTAATTTCCTTTAAGTCACTCTTAACAATAGTTCTCCTCTCTCTCCCTTTCAGTATGATATACAGCCTGCCCGCCACATGTCTCTTTCACACTATATATTAAAACCTCTCTCTGTATTAACTGCCCTGATGTTGTACTGTGTTTTACAGGCATGTTACACAGGATATGAGAGTTTATAATTTTTTTCCCCTCTGTCTTTGTGAGACTTGTATGGTTTTTATTTGGTGTCTCTTCAACGACACAACCCAGAGGTCACAAAAACAATATCTTTCATATCCTGAGGATTTCTGAGCTGTCCGTTCTGTGCGTGTTTGGCCACACTTGAAATCACTAAAGCTTCAGTTTCAGTTCATTTGCGCATATTTGTGCCTGTGTATGTGTGTGTTATCAGGCATATAGCTCAAACCTGGGTTTGCGCTCTGAACAGAAATACAGTAATTTATTTTATTTTATTTTAATTTTAATGTCTTGTGTTTTTATTAGTGTGTGTGGGGAGGCATTGTGCATATTTGTGTTTTTAAAAGGATGGCTCACCCCAAAATTGATTTTACTCGCTCTCAAGTTGCTGCAAAACCATATTACTTTCTTTTTTTCCAGATCAGTTCAGTTCATGAATGATTGGTTTTGAAAACTGGATCAACCGGGTTTTATGACAGCTATAGCAGATGTCAAGATTTCCAATGCACGTCTTCAGTTTTTGATCATTATCTCAACAAAGCTCAAATGTATTTCTTCAGAAGATTTTGAATATAGTGCACAAGTCATATGGACTTCAGTCTCTAATTGTATGGGAAAAAACTTGAAAAATAGTCTTCAAATGTTCTCTTTTTGTCTTCCACAGAAGAAAGTAAGTTGTTTAGGTTTGGAACGACATGATGGTGAGTAAATGATGAAAGAATTTTCATTTTTGTTTGACCTGTTCCTTTAATGGCGTGTGTGTCTTTCTGCTTCAGTGACTTGACCAGGCTGTAACGGCCTGTGCCAGTTCAGCTTCCACATAACCTTAGGTCTTTGGGGAGATCCTTGTCTTTCATGTGCCCTTCCACCAATGTCCTAGCAAAGTAGGTCAGGACATAAAAAAACCACCCACACACCACTATAACTTTGAACCAGGAGAGAGAAAACACCAGGTGTGAGCAGGGTCAGTGTATAGACATTATATAAAAGGCCAAAAGATCATAATTTGCATTGAATCATAATTGGGTTTGTTGGTATTCTTCTTTCAGAAACATTAAAACCTTACCTTTTGAATGGTAGTGTAATTAAATATTATTTATGGGTAGCACATTTAAAAGATTTGTAGATTGTAGATTTTGTTGCTGAACTGAATCATAAAAGTTGAATTAGTCCTGTTCCCTTGTGCTGTTTTTGGGAGGTCTCTTTGGATTTACCACCAGAAACAGCTACATGGAAAACAAGGATATTTTGGCCCCTACTTCAACTCTTCAGTGGTGGCATGTTTTGACAGACTGAAGAGGTTCAGACGTCACCCTGACCTTTCCTCGACATGAGCTCAAAAAGCCCAGATTAGACAATGTTGTGAGAGTCTCCCATGCTTCCAGTGAGAAGACGGTTGGCTTCACGTCTGTGTTGAATGGTGATGCTGATGTGAGAGCAGCATGTGGAGTACTGTGTGAATTATCTTATTACTGAAACGTTGTAGGATGAAATCAGTGGGCCCAGGCAGGAGGAGGAAAAGCCCAGCTGACAGCCATATAGAACAAGTCCAGAGCCCCCCAGCCGGCAGCCGGGACATCACCATCTGGAGTGAGGCCTATACGGCATGCTGGGCCTGTCAGAAAGACGGAGCTCTTTTCACAACACACTTTTGTCCATCCTCTCTCTCCTCCGGTGAAGCTCTCACTATCCAGCTGAGCGTTCACAGTCGTCTTCCCCACAAAAGCCCTCCCACTGCACGGATTGTTCCATTTATTGGCAGGAGGGAGGAACCGGATGGACATCACTCATCCGGGATTGTACAAAACAGTTAACAAGTACAATGGTTAAATTTACACTAATCCCTTGATGGTTATCGACATCCTTTGGGTGTTGAATCCAGGTTGAGTTTTGAACAGTGTGGTTGAAAACTAAATATCTTTGACTTTTTCTAATGCTGTTTAAAAAATATCTTTCACTAAGACCATCAAATCATCTTAAATTGGTTTTATGGTCTTGGCTAGTCTCCCAGTCTGGTCAGGCAAGTCTGTTATCTGGTTTTAGAGAGTTTTGGATTATTTTCAGCTGGCCAGGCTCAGCTAAACAAGCTAAAAACCAGCTCGACCAGCCTAGGAGACCATCTTAAACCAACTATCCATTCATCAATCTTAGACTTGTTTAAAAACTCACTTCTGATTGTTTCAGTGCAAAACCCAAATGAAGAATAATTTGTGTGTTCTTTGCTTAAAAACGTCTTTAGCACCTTTGGCTGGTTAAATGGTCTAAACCAGCTAAACATCAGTTTGGCCAGGTTGGGACCACTGGTTTAAAACTCACTTCTAATTGCTACAGTGCAAAAAGCAAATGAAAAGTAATTTGCATCCTTTGATTAAAAACAATACATCTTTAGCAACTTAGGCTGGTTAAATGGTCTACAACATCTGAACATCAGCTTGGCCAGGTTGGGAGACCATCTTAAACCAACTAATCATCCAACAAACCATCTTACACTGGTTTAAAACTCCTAATTCTTTCATTGCAAAGACCAAATGAGTAATTTGTGTTTTTTTTTTGTTTTGTTTTTTTTTTGCTTTAAAAAACGTTTTAATATCTTAGTCTAATTAAATGGCCTAAACCAGCTAAACGGTAGCTTGGCCAGGCTTGGAGACCATATTAAATCAACAAACCATCCAGCAAACCGTCTTACACTGGTTTAAAACTCACTTCTAATTGTTTTAGTGCCAATGAAGTCAATGACCAAATGAAGAATAATTAGGACATTTGTGTTTTTTGATAGGTTGACAATATTAGCTATACACTGGACAGTAGCCTCCAGATGTCAGACGTATGGGGTGACATCTGTTTTGATTGTCTCCAGGCGATGGTGCCCTCTAAAATACATGATGCTGCCAAGAAGACTGTCAGGCTAATGATCTGTGGGTTGCTTTTGTTTGGCTATCTCAGTCAGGCTAACTGTGGAGTATTAGTTACTATTATTTATATTAATCTGCAGATAATCTGCAAAATACCTTGCGATGGAGTTGACAACTTGTCATGGGCATTTGTAAAATTGGTGTGTCCCCAAAACACGTTCTCATTAGTTTGTGCAAGCTGCAAAAACAGGATGAGGCTAAACTAGCATGCCATCCAGGGAAATTAGCCTGGTAGAATACCAGACACAACGGTTTATTTATTTTTAAGCTGACTGCTAAAGTTGGAGATGGGTATCCCTCGGTGGCTCTGTAAACAAACAGGACAAGGGAAGAGATAGTTGGAGGATAGAGCCAAGGGTAGCCGTTCACCTCCATGCCAGAGGCAGATAGCAGAAGAAGCGAACCTAACAAATCCCCTCGTGATCAGAAAGCACACTTCTATGTGGAGGATGTAAAGATCTGACTTGGCTGTGCAGGAAAGTCTCCTGTTGATGGTTATTCACCGGACTTTCTAAATTCGCTCTGCCCGTAATGCAGGTTTTGAACTCGAGGGGTGAAGTCTGGAGCAGAGCAACTAAGCAGACCTGTCAGCCCTTTTAGTTGCATTCTTTGTATTTGTTGTTATACTCTTTCCAAACAAACATTTGAACATATCTCAGGCAAAACCTCGAAGGATCTCATTTGGGAAACTTCCTTTACCCTCATTTCAGCTCTTCTTTCTTTAATTGATAATTGAATAAGCTATCGCCATGTAATCAATTAAAAACTTGATCCCGACCTCCGAGAGCAGCAGTTTATTGGCTTGTACCAATGAGAGCCCGAGAGATCAAGCTGGGGTATTAACAAAGATGAGGTTTCGGAGGTCATTTGCAGGTTTTCTTTATTGCATTGATTGCAGAACTGCTTAAGAAAGACTGGGATGTTCAATTTAGTGTGTCAAAAATGGAAAAACAGAGTGCAAAGAGCTTCACCGGGGTGTCTCAGGGTTTGATCTCGTTTTGCATGAAGGTTCCCGACTGCCGGCCTTTGACGATCCAGACAAGCATCCGGAAAATTCCACACCGCCTGCTGTCGCCACTGTTTTGTAACCTGTGAGCGGCGAATGAGGTCTTACAGGGGAAAAAACCTTCATCGATCTCTCTTCACCTGCTTTTTTCCCTCACTTTTCCGCTCTGTCCTCTAAAAACATGTCTTTTTCACTCAGTTGACTTCCATTCAAAGCCAGCCAGCGATGGTGAATGCTTGACTAGGTTGCTTTGCCCCGGCAGCCCCCTGGGTTCTGGGCTGTGGCCTGAAAGGAGCCTGAAGCTGCAGCCGAATAGAGAGCCAGAGCAGGCAGGGGGCTAATAGCGGTGGATGGGATTGTCTTCACATTGCGGAAGGGGTGGAGGATGGGAGCAGAGAGAGTTGAGGGCCAGAACCATCTGCTTTTGTGGTGGTGAGCGTCAAAGCCAGGAGGAGCATGGCGGGAGATCTCCTTTCACTGGGGACACATTGCATATGGGCCTCATATTTCTCCAGGACGGCATCCTGGAGACCTTTGGGAGCCCATCGTAGACCCTTTTATTCTCTTTTTTTTTTTTTTGCTGTGTGGCTACTCTGAAAGCCAAATAGGTGTGGAAAGACAGGAATTCGCTATTATTTACCCAGGGAATTTAGATAATAGATGAGTTTGTTTGACCCGGCAGACCCCAAACTGCAAACACTCCTCTCTCGCTAATTTTAGGCATTTTTTTAAACTAGAAACCATGCTCTTTGCTTTATTTTTGTTAGTGGAGAGAAATTAAAAATGGGTCACTGCATGGCTCAAAAAAACATGCTCAGAGGATGATTAATTATTAAAGTGACTAATACTACATTTGCCTCAGAGCGCTTGTGACTTTAATCCATGGCAGGGGCACAACTACCAGTACTCGACTCCCCATTTGTGAATCCCTCCTCCTCTGCCAGTCTCTCCCCCTTTTTTTCGTCTATCCCTCTAGCTAAATTCAATTTCAGATTCAATTAGCTTTATTGGCATGACCAAGATACATATTTGAACTGCCAAAGTTTTATCACTCTGCTGTGTCAGTCCGTTCTCGCTCTCGTTTCTATCCTCCCACCCCTCACATCTGTAGAGTGCTGTGTAAGAGAGGAGGCTGCAGCTACTGCTATGTTAGCATTACTGTGGATATTTTGACAATATTACCATGGCCATTTTGACAATACTGCTAATGTGGAGAAATCTGTGAAAGAGCACATGATCTGGAAAGCATAACATTGTAGCTTTAGTGTCATTGTCTAATTACCATAAGATGATCACGTACATAATAGTGAAGTAGTGATGAGTAATAGTGAGGTAAAAAAATAAATGATAAAAAGTCACTTATATTAGTGTAAAATTAAAAATATGCCTGTATGCAAATACATTTTTGAAAATGTATATAATGTGACTGGTAGACAAGTAATTTTGATGTTGTTATTTGCCCTTGTCCTACAGTATGTAACTAATGTTCAAGTGATGTTGTTTTGTCTGATAAAGTTCTAGTAGTTAATGTATTTATTTTTTATTTTAATTGTTCGCTATTTCTCAGTTTCCTTCATTGCGTCCTGCAACTGAACCTAAATGAAGTGTGCATGTGCATTTTTTTTTTCTCAAACAAATGAGATTTAAACAAAATTGCACTTACTATACAGAATTATTTTATGTAATTTCTCAAATACTCACCAAGAATGGGAAAATATGAATTGTTTATCCATTTTGGAACCGACACAAGGGGGCAGTTAGCTCAAAATTGCCAAATATCGACCAATATTCAGGCAATATCATTCATTCTAAATCAAAAACAGTCATAAACTTTAGTGCTGTCAAATCGATTAATCGCGATTAATCACATCCAAAATAAAAGTTTCTGTTTACGTAATATATGTGTGTATATTACTGTATATATAAATGCACACATAAACATATATATTTAAGAAATATATGTAATATATGTATAATATATTAAATAGAAAAATGACTACATATTATTCATAAAAGACAGGCTAATTACGATGTTAAAAAATTCTGTTTGCTACTTCCCTTATCTGACAAGATTCTCCTAATATACTTGATTTTCAATTCTCATATTTTTTTTCTTCTCCTACTCCCTCAATCATTCTTTTTTTCTTTCCTCATTCAGCTTCTCTCCTCCCTTTCAGCTGCTCTTTCTGTCTCCATTTTTGTGTCATTAACTTTGGAAATGGCTATGGTTAGTGGGAACAGAGCAGAAAGGGAGGGGAGGGTGAAAGGAACCGGGAGAGAAGGCAGGAGAATCATTAGTTAAATATTATCCAGTCTGTTCCATTAAGGCTGAAGGGAAGGCTCATGCTTTTGAGCGCTCGGAAACAATGGAGCATGTGCCCACCCCAAACATACACACGAGTCCTGCAGGTGTTCAAGGCTCATGGTAGCACCACAGATGGCTAACCTCTAATGGCACTTAATGACACTGACAGGGAGAGAGAGACAGGTAAAATGCGCTTTAATACAGAGCTAGGCTGAAAGGTACGGCATGGATAGCTGATTTTGTCCGGCGCTGGAATAAACCATAGACATCACACTGAAGGAATGATATTTACTCAAACATTAGGTCAAAGTGCAATGGGGAATTTGCTAATCATGACCAAGATGACATGTCTGAATTCACTAACACTCGTAAAATAATCTCTGATATGTAATACAAACCAAAAAAGTGAATGCTATTCTGAGAACATGCAGACATCAATCCAGGTGAGATTTTTTTCCGAAACAATTAAAACCAGCCTGTAGGGAGAGGTAACATCTGAGGAGTATTGTTAAGGCTAATTGTGAACAATTAAAATAATTACATGAAGCATCCATATCTTCTATTCATCGATGGCTAGAAAGTGGTTTTAAATGACTTCCCAATTTAACCCTTGAGACTTGGAGCTGCACATATGGTGTAGTTAACTTCTTTTGTTAGCTGCAGGTGGGAACAAAATGAACGTCATTGCCTCACAATTTCCATGGATACATCCAGTGTTTCAGCAAGCTGCTTTCTTAATGAAATCCTTGGTTATGACACCATCACAACAGGCAACCATTGCAAATGCAGTTGTTGTTTTTTTGTGGCGAGATGAGAGAGGAGGAATAGTTTGAGTAGCCAATGTAGTCAAAGAGCACTCGTGCACTTGTTTTTTTTTTTTTATGATCACGTTGTGCGATAGCCAATAATAGTGCAAAGTCCTGTCTTTTAGTGCGAGGTTAAGGTTTTCAAATCGCTGCGGTTCGTGCACACACTCTCAAGCACAAAATCGCTAGGCTCATGCCCATTCACACTAATCGAACTGCAATCCCTCAGCCATCTGGCAGACATTCACCCTCACACACATGAACTCTCACTCACACACACACACTCTCTGACACCCCAATCAATTAGTCTTAGAGTTGTGGATGAATGTCGACTAGGCAACTCTGAGCTCACAGCATTCCATCTATCTCACACACACACACAGAGAGAGAGAGAGAGACAGACAGAGGCTTATCGGACTCAATTATTACGAATGAAATTAAGCAATCAAGGGCATTTAAATGAGAGCATGTGGAAGCAGGTAGAGCTTTGCTGAGAATGGATTCAGAAAATGGAAAAAAAAGAGACTGCTGACCAGAAATTATTACATGAGGTTTGTGGTTTGTGGTTTGTGTCTTACCAGTGCTAAGTACATATGTGCTTATGTGGGCAGGTTTTGCAATCCTTGTGGGGACAAAATTCCTAAAAGTGTCCCTTGGGGAACAGCAAAACCTGACAGAATTTCCTTGTGGAGGTTTATCAGCATATAGAGAATTCTTAGAGAATAATTAAAGTCTTAAATGGATAGTTCACTCAATAAATGAACATTCTATCATCATTTACTTCATGTATTTTCTACTTTTTTTCAGTTCATTAAATTGGGTCTAATTTGAAGCCCAAAGTCGTGTTTTGTGCTCCCCAGAAGAATGGACGTCACAGGTTTGGAACAACATGAGAGTGATCAAAAGTTGACAGAATTTTCATTTTTGGGTGAACTGTCCCTTTAAGTAATGGGGTTAAAGCAAGTGTCACTATTATTAGTGCTCATACTTGCATTGTTTGTTCTATTTGAATGATACCTCAAACCATGGAAATTATTGATGTTTTTAAGTGATTCGATGCACAATTTTTGCCTGGTGGGCAATAAAATGGACAAAATCTCATTGACTTGATTTGAAGGATGGACCTGAGCCATATGTACAGACCATAATATCATAGAGATCTGAGCCAACTAAGAATACCTGACAACTACATAGCAAGGTTAAAATCTAGTTTATATTTTAAATACTTATAATATATAGTTTATATATATTTTGTAGTCTGGAGTTTGAAAATCCTCACACAGAAATGTGTATTTAGCGTATATGTTCCATAATTTTGAATAATAAAAAATAAATAAATAAATAAAAATAAAAATCACTTTTTATATCATTTACTGTTCCAAACCTGCATGACTTCCTTTCTTCTGCAGAACATAACAGAATATATTTTGAAGATTGTTTATAATAGTTTTGGTGACTATTGACTTCCAGTAAACAATTATGAAGAGAAAAAAACAATATGGAAGTGAATAAATAATGACAGAAATACTCCTTCAAGGTATTGTGAACCAAGATGGAATGATTCATTCAGTCATTTTCCACAATGCATTACCAGTGGTGGATTTCTTCCAGATTCCAGTTCAACTTACTGTGAAGTGAGAGCGATTTAATTCAAATTCACATTCATTCTTCAGTTCTGTCTGTGGTAAATATAAGGATGATTGCAAACATATAGAAAGGTTGTTTTTGTATGTCTGCATTAAGATTTGTTGTTGTCATATCGCAATGTGTAGACATGTGCAGGCACAAATATGTCTAAAACAGTCTACAGATGGTAGGGTATGACCATTTAAGGACATTAAGTTAGATTGAAAAGAAAATTGCTGTAGGGACTTGTTGGCTTCGCTGAGGTACGCAATATACTGCAGCATGTTGTTGTATGTATGCATAGACGCGCTTGTCTTGGTGTGCTGAGCTTGTGCGTGTTATTTTATAATAAACTCTGTGTTTACTGTCATAGAGTCATAATGAATTGCTCGCACAGACAGGAGAGTTCAAACTATTTACGTGTAAAAAAAAAAAAAAAAAAAAACGCACACAGCATCCCATCCTCCTCCTCTTTATTTCTCTTTCTAATGGGATCATGACTCCATGTTTTTCCTTCCTCCTTTCTAATTAAAAAAGGTCAGTCACCCATGTTGACTATCTATCTATCTATCTATCTATCTATCTGATCAATATTTAATTTGATTTGAGAGTGAATATCCACTTAAGTTTTGTTCTTCAGAAGACTCAAGCTGTATGAATTACTTTTGAACCCCTTCAAAAACTTTTGAACCCCTTCAACTTTCTTTCTATGGACAAAAACTGTTTAAACATTTATCAAATGTTTTCTTTTATGTTCCACAGAAGAAAGAAAATCATGCAGTTTTGGCACATGAGGGAGAGTAAATGATGACAGAACTTTTATTTTGAGGCGAAATGCAGTGGTTCTGAACTTGTGGGTCGTGGCCTAAAAATAGACCGGATGTATTTTCTGGTTCACAAAGAAGCAGGGAAAGTTAATGCTAAATTCAAATAATAAAATGCTAGTAACCATGCAATCATGTATTTAGGATGACAAAATAGGTGTATTACTTTTAAAAGGTAAAAGGAAACGCTTCAACTGTCAAGCTTCTCAGTATTTTGGTGCAAATTTGACACGGACATTGCATAGCATGCCTTCATTCTCAAAACCCACAAACAAAGCTGAACTTGGTAAAAGAAAATTAAATAGTTAATTAAAACTAAAGCCATTAAAAAAAAAAAAAAAAAAAAAATCTTGAAATAAAATACATATTAAATGAAATAAAATAGTTTAAAAACAATTATTATATTTTAGGTAGTTGCCAAAGCAATGAGATCTATATATATATATAAATAATTATATAGACATTAACAGAATGAATAAAACTTAAACTAAATTTAAAATAAAAAAATATATATAGGCCTATGTATTATTATATTTCAACTAGTTGCCTAAGCAATGATTCACATTTCGTTTAACTTACTGTACCAAAATAACAAAATAAGACTGAAATAGAAATTTTAAAAATATTGAAAATGGAAAATACAAAAGGAACCAAAGACGGAATACTAGCTAATGACACATTCTCATTTTCTGCTAAACACTCACAAGTGCAGATTGCAGATTATTTGGTTTTGCGCAGGCATCAAAGCAATGAGCTCATAAGCCTGCGTCTGTGTGTTTATATAGTTGCAATGCCATTTAATTTGCTCCTAGTTTTCTAAGCATTGTGATGATGCATTTACTCAAATAGGAGCTGTTGGAGAGGAGCTTCTTTGAAGTGGGACATTCTTGTTGTGGCCCATTCAGATTCATGCATTCCACTCTCGCATTCCTCTCCATATTGAGGCGGGCTGGTTTGTATGGCTTCTATAGTTGCTACACAAAAGGTCTGGTTAATTAGCAGCTTTGTCAGTTTAATAGAGTGCCACACATAACATGTACACATACACACACGCTTCTTTTTCTTTGTCTGTCCTGGTTTATGTTGGTATATAATGAGGTCCTCACTTGCACAAGGGACAGTAAAAATGCAATCAGTGTTCAGAATGTGTGTGTGTGCTTGAGTATGTGTGCTGTGAATGCATCAAGGGACTGAAAGGCACCAGGTCTAGGTGGCGATCTTCTTTTTATGTCACACAACAATCATACAACGAGGCGGACAAGGAAATGATGAAAGCCGGAGCTCTTGAATGCCTCTTCTTGCACTAATAAAGATGAACAGAAGATGACCCTGACCTTCGGAATTCCTCTCTAGAGTAGAGAATGTGGTGTTGATATCAGGTTTGAGCATGTGTTTGTGTGTGTGGATGGGTTATATTTAACTAAAACTAAAACCATAAAAAGAGGTTATGCAGTTCGTTATTTTAGTACAAAATCTAAAATTGAAATAAAAATCAAATGAAAAACTAAAAATGGTGAAACTTTACTAAAACTTATTGAAACTGATAACTGAAAATACAAAAATAAAACTAATTCAGATATTTATAGTGTTCCTGTGGCTCAGTGGTAGAGCATTGCGTTAGCAACGCAAAAGGTCGTGGGTTGAATGGACTGTAAGTCAAGTGTCTGCTAAATACATAAATGTAAATTTAATATCTAAAACTGAAATGAAAATTCGTTAAAACGGATAAAAAGCTTAAAGCAAAATAACTAAAACTTTCATTAAAATTACAATGAAAACTGAAAATACAAAAATAAAATCTATTCAGATATTTAAAATATAAAACTAAGATTTACTCAAATGAAACTAAAATTTAAACTGAAGTGAAAATTACTAACATAAGCTAAAACTGAAATAAAAAACCTAACAAATGTAAAAACGTAGTAACTAATAAAAATGATTGTTTAAAATAATATTTATATTAACTAAAATTATTATTCATTTAAATTAATTAAAATGTTTAATATTTTTAAATAATGATTTAATAATTTAGATAATAGATAAAATAATAGTTTAATAATGATTCAACAATTTTTTACTTTAAGTAAAAAAAATGTACTAAAATTAAAACTGAAATAAAACATTAAAATAACTAAAATGAAAATAAAATAAAACAATTAATAAAAATGTACAGACATATAAAAACAGTAGCTAATTAACTAATAAAATTGCAAAAGCAAAATGATTAACGTAAAATTAAAATGAAAACAGGAAATACAAAGATAAAATCTGATTTAAAATATTTAACTATAATAAACTAATAGTATGTCAGTGCTCTAATAAAGATGAACAGAATAGCAGCAAAGAGTAGCAGGCTTGTTATAGTTAAACAAACTAAAAGCATTTTAAAAAATTGTTACTTATAATAAAAGTTGATGTACTAAAACTGAAATAAAAAATAATTTCAAACTATTAATACTACCTAACTAATAAAAAAAAATAAATAAATAAAAAAAAAACTTGTTAAAATTAAACTGAAAATCTCACTAATACTAAATCTTCTCAATAAGTACTAATAAAGGTGAACAGCATTGCAACATGGTCTGACTCTGACCTCCATTATTCCTCTCTAGCAGAGTAGCTAGTGTGTCGCTGACGTCAGGTTTGACTGTGTGTTTGTGTGTGTGGATGGTCTCTGGCTAAGAGACTACGCCTCATTAAGTTCATTGGCTCAAAGGTTCATTAAAAACCAAGCAAGGCAGCAATCCAAGTTAACTGAAGCTCACCCGCGCCACCCTGAAGTTCATCTCAACTCCGCTGCCTCTTTCCACATTTGCACCCCTGAGTTCCGCCACTCTCTCCTTTTATTCCAGTCTCCCTCTAGACAATAGATTCCATCTGTTAGCAAGACTTGGCTCTCCTCAGGGGGGCCGTGAGCCCACGACTCTGTGACTGGAGCCGCCGCAGGTGGAGGGTGGGCCAGTCATCCAGCCGTGGTCTCCACGGACACATTCACCACGAAGGAGGGAGTGAGAGAACGACATGATGGTGACTTAAAGGAAGCCAGAGAAAAGAGATTTGAGAGAGCCTTCGGGAAAAGCCCCTTAACGGCGCTCTGGAGCTTTCGCGAGGCAGCTGCACGTGTGCCGAGAGGCTGCTCAGCTGCTTTTTAAGTACTTTCAAAGTGGGAGAGGTGAAATTGCGGAGCTAAACTAATGACTCTCACCTACCTAGACTGAGGAGAGAACACCTGCAGTTGACAGGAACTATGCAGTCATTAATGAGAGAGTCTTTAGGAATACTGTGTTTTAAATCAGCCACTGATTCTTACAAAACGAGCTGCAGAAACTGAGGAAGAAACCTTCTCCGCTTCTTCTGTTTTCTCACAAAATGTGTTTTCCCTTATGTGTCACTCAATATGGGTCAACACTGTCAGATACAAAAACAATGTGTCAAATATTTATTAGAAATATTGACAAATCTGGCATTCGCCTCGGTGAGTCAATGAACTGAGACTAGAAGATGGTTTCACACTGATATTCAGTTCCGTCTATTGAATTGTCCCCACAGTCAGACAGTAAATCTTACCATGTGACAGCTGACGGTGACTAAAATAACCATAGTTTGCATTTCACACATGCAGTATAGCCATTTTGTTTTTCTGGTGCTGCTATATACAAACAGGATCTGCTTAAATTGTCTAAAAATCCTAACTACTTTACTATTTATATGACGGATTGAGTGACTTGACATATCAAAGAAAATGTAAGCATAATTAATTAAAATTGAATTGTTTTAAGGGTAGTTCACCCAAAAATGTCATCATATACTCATTCTCAAGTTGCACCAAATAGTTGATGGTAACCATTGACTTTCTTTAATATTTTCTTCTACACAATGGAAGTCAGCAGCTACTGACAACTGTTTGGTTACCAACATTCTTCAAAATATCTTCTTTTGTGTTCAGCAGATGTGTTTTACTCACCCTCAAAGCATCCTAGGTGTATATGACTTTCTTCTTTCAGACGAATGCAGTCGGAGTTATATTAAAAATTGTCCTGGCCCCTCCAAGCATTACAATGGGGGTAAGCGGGTGCTTTTTGTCAACAGTCCAGAAGACGTGAAATAAAGCGCATGCATCCATAATAAAACGTGCCTCACACTAGGGCTGCACGATATATCGCATGCGATTGTCATTCGCATCTCTTCAGTAAAGGCGGTTCTGTGATTAGTAATAAATCTCCATCACCTGTTTTCAAATGGAGCGGCATTTAATACACAGAGCCGTAGTTCACTGACAAGCTACGCAATATCACGTTCAGTATCGCAGGCGATTCATCTGCGATTATGAATGCGAATTGTGCACCTTATATAAGATTTTTTTTTTCCATCTATCAACAATCAAGGTCTTACACACTTGTCAACACATTAGCACGGTCGTTATAGAAATTACATGCAGATGGGAGTGTTCAGCAATTAGCCTTCGACTACACATTAATATTTATCTCATGCACCATCATGCCTTCAGCTATTTATGCAAGTTTCATATAATCACATTTTCCTGCATCACGAGTTCAGAAGTTGGAGGTTTGAGGAAGTGAAAAATGATTTTAATCAGACAAAGTTCCACTTAAAAAAAAAAAAAAAAAAAAACTTGCACATGAAGATGAAAAGGTAGCCGAAAAGCATAGCGGAGTAAGATCTCATTGTGCGGTCGTCTGGAATCAAAGCAGCCTCAGATATTTTAAATATATGCTTCGGTTAAAATGAGAACCGACTTGCCGAGATTAACACTCGAAAACTATTGAGAATTTCACGCTCGAAAACTATTGAGAATTTCACAATCGAATCAGTTCTGCGAATCCTGAAAGCCTGAAGCGGAGAGTTTGTTCAGCGGTCAGATATGGGAGTGATGCGATGAATTAAAACTTAAATTATGCCACTTTAAACTAAGGTGCTTTGTCGTAGGATTAGCCTAGTTTTTGACCTCAGCCGTTAATTAAAATGCCTTTCACAAAGCAGAAGAAGGTGGCCCTCACCTAAAACACACCCCGAACCCCATCTGTTGAGTTACGTGACTGTACGAGTGTGTTTATGCGTGGGCAGGAGCAGCTATGAGACAGTGCATGTGGGTAGAGGAAGGGAGATAATGGAGCACATGGCTTAAGCTATTAAAGGACTGTTTTACAGCTTAATCGTTTTTTTGTTAGAGGCTCCATGCCGATCTGTTCTGGGTTATTTCTGCTGCTGCCATTTCCCTCTTTTGGAGGATTTAACCGAGTTTACCCCTCTAATCTGACTCGTTTTGTTAGTGATACTCAGACCTGTTTGCAGCGTTCATTGTACGGCGCCCACTAATGCGTGTGTGTGTGTGTGTGTGTGTGTGTGTTCTCCTTCAATGAGACAGCTCTACTTCATTGCCGTGTCCATCACTGTCAAATATGATTTTGTCTCCGGTAAAACAACGGATGTGCTTGGCACGACTTGAGTTTGTGGGTCCTTGCAGTCCTTTAGTCTGTAGATCTGTGTTAAAGAAGTTGTTTTTGTGCTGAATGAGAGAGTTTGTGAAGGAAAGAGTGTTCGTGTGTGTCAGCTTTTGTACTGTGCAGTCAGTGTGCACACTTTTGCTGTATTCACGAGGCCCAAATGTGTATAATATTGCATTTTGTATTAAATAGATTATGTATTGCTATATTTGTGAGGCCTGAAATATAAAAAATATAAAATAAGCATACAGTACCGTTCAAATGTTTGGCATCGGTAATATTATTGAATGTTTTATGATTTATGAAGTCTCGTACACTCACTAAGGCTGCTTTTATCTGATCAAAAATACAGTAAAAACTGTAATATTGTGAAATATTATTACATTTCGAAATAGCTGTTTTCTGTTTGAATATATTTTAAAATGTAATTTATTCCTGAGATGTAAAGCTGGGTTATTAGTGTCATTACTCCAGTCTTGAGCATTCAGAAATTATTCTAATATGCTAATTTGTTGCTCAAGAAACATTTATTATTATCAGTGTTGAAAACAGTTGTGATGTTTAAGATTTTTGAAACCATAATACATTTTTCAGGACTTTTTGATGGAAATAGAAACATTTTATAGCATTATTAATGTATTTACTGATGTCTTTAGAACAATTTAATGCATCCTTGTTGAAAAAAAGATTCATTTCTTTTTTAAAAAACTGTACATACTCTACAAATTTACTGTACTGCCATATTCCAAATCCTTTTAAATCGTGTTTTGCATAATTCAATTATGTATGAATGTATGTATGTACAGTTGTGCTCAAAATTATTCATACCCATGGTAAATATGATCAAAGTGAGCTGTGAAAATAAATCTGTATCATTAATCCTTTTGATCTTTTATTTTAAAAATTTACAAAACTCTAACTTTTCATTGGAGAATAAGAATTTAATATGGGAGAGAAATCTTATTATGAAATAAATGTTTTTCTCTAATACACATTGGCCACAATTAATCATACCCTTTTATTCAATACTTTTTGCAACCTCCTTTTGTCAAGATAACAGCTCTGAATCTTCACCTATAATGCCTGAAGAGTTTGGAGAACATTTGACAAGAGATCAGAGACCATTCCTTCATCCAGAATCACTCCAGACACTTTAGATTCACAGCTCCATGTTGGTGCTTCTTCTCTTCAGTTTACCTCACTCATTTTCTATAGGGTTCAGGTCAGAGGACTGGGACGGCCATGGCAGAAGCTTGGTTTTGTTCTCAGTGACCTATTTTTGCTTTGGTTTTGATTTGTGGATCATTGTCCTGTTGGAAGATCCATCCACGGCCCATTATAAGATTTCTAGCATGGACAGTCAGTTTTTAATTTTTTATATGTTGGTATTTAATTGAATCCATGATGCCATGTATCTAAACAAGATGTCCAGGACCTCCTGCAGAAAAATAGGCCCACAACATATACAGCATACAGCAGTATATTTCATTGTACACATGGGATACTTTTTTATCCCTGTGTGCACCAAACCCTTCTTGAGTGTTTCTATGTGGTTTTGCGCAGCTTGTCAGTGAACAACGGCTCTGTGTAGTAAATGCTGCTCAATGTGAAATCACGCACGTGTTGGAATTTACCGCTTATTAGAGAACCGGCTTTACTGACAAGATGCGTATTAATTATCACCCGATATTTATCGTGCACCCCTAATAAATATATATATTTCATACACACACACACACACACACACGCATTAGTGGGCGCCGTATATATATATATATACAGCTCTTTTAAACATGATCAAATTTAAATACTTATATAATTCATAGAATCATCTACTCCAGCACATCTCTCATATATCATTTACATTCTTTACATTTGAATGTGGTGCCATGGTTTATTAAAAATTATAAAACACCACTAGTTTTCATGTATCCCATGTTTAACCAATAGCACATATTCAAATTTCTCATCTGGAATTAGAAGACAGCTGCACAGAAGATGAAGATTTTTAGAGAACAACTTACATTGCACTTATGCATTGCATTTAGATTTTCTATATTTAGAAAAAGTTGTATGGCCCACTTTTATAGTACTTTTGTTGTGCTTTGTTGTCAATTTTGAAGTTTGACTGCCCTTAGTAGCCATTTGTGTTGATTTGCAACATACAGATCGTTCTGAGCATCACCTGTTACGTTCGGTGGAAAAAAGTAAGTCATTCAGGATTGGAATAACATGAGGGTGAGTACATAATGACAGAACTTTAATTCCAGTGAACTCTTCCTTTAAATCTACTAATGTGAACAGGTTTCTGAGATAATTAGTGTCATATGAAACCATCTTTGACATCACTAATTTAGCCCTAAAATTCTCAGTGTGTGTTTTTCTGTACAAGGAGTCTAATGAAGCTTGTTTAGCTGCACTGTTTGGTGGAGTTTCGTATTATTCAAATGAGTATTTTCTAACTGTGTTCTCAAAAGGTCACATGTGCGGTGTTTGTTTGAGATTGTCTTGTTGTGTGTGTGTGCATGTGTGTGTGTGTGTGTGAGAGAGAGAAAGATAGCATCAGTAATAGGCTTACAGTGGTGGAGCGGTAAATAAGAAAACGGGACACACAAGGTTGGCCACGATGCTCATCTTCTCTGACCTCCTGTTTCAATATGGGCCTCATCCCTCGTTTTATTCCTCCCCTCCCTCGCTCTCCTCCACTCATTCACCCTCCTGTCTCTTCATCAGCCTTTCATTGTGATAGATGGGCACGTGGATGGACAGTAAAGTGCTAAAGTTTGTGGGCCGTGGAACCCGCACCGCTGCATAAAAAAGAGAACAAGAGGGCTGATACTTCCAGAATTGGATGGAGCGGAGGAAACACGTCAGCATTTTCTCTCCCAGTACATTTCACTCAGCGCAATTGAGTCTTATTATCTGACCCCTCTCCCTCTTCACACTGACCTGATAATATTTTATAACTCACACATTCTCACTGTCTCCCTCCCTCTGTGTTTCTGACAACTTCCTCTCTTGCACGTTGTCGCACACACACACACACTTCCACGCTCTGCCATTCTTCCACTCATGCACCTGTACTCATGGCGGTGGCATCATTATTCTACATAATTGCTGATTATTATTCTGAATAATTGCCTTAGCAGACCACATGTCAATTTTTATTTGTTTACATCTCGGTAGAAATTAACTTTTATATTATTTATTATCTCCATCAAATAGTTGCATAAACTGCATAATTACTGATTATTGTGAGTCATTAAATACACACCATATGTCAATTTGCATTTGTTTATGTCTAGATATAAATAAAGATTTTTGTTTAAAATCATGTTTGTATATAAAATTAGTTATGATTATACATTGCTGCATATGCATATTTGATTATATCTAGATATATAAATTAATTGTTAAATGAAATCTCTACCATATAGTCACAGAAATTAAGGTTAATGATTATTAGTATGAATAATTACATATCCAGACCATAAGGTTTTATAGTTATTTTTATGTCTAGATGCTGCATAAATAAACTTTTATATTTGATCTTTACCATATGGTTGCATGAACTGCATAAATACTGATTATTATTGTCAGTTATTACCAACACAGATCATGTCAATTTGTAGTTATTTATTTGTTTTTAATTTATTTTAAATCTCGGATCATATAGTCACATAAATTAGTGATTGTTATTGTGAATACTTCCATACGCAAGCCATGTAATTTTTTTTATTTGCATTTATATTGATATAAACAAACTTTTATATTTAATCTCTGCCATATAGTCATAGAAATATCAGTTCATGGTTATTATTATTATTAATATTATTATTATCATTTCCAGACCATATGTCATTTGCTGTATAACCATGACATATGTGTAGATGCTGTATAAATTATAAATTTACTTATGTGTGATCAACAGAAATTACAAATGTAAATTTGGTTATATTTGATTAGTGAATAATTAAATTCACAGACCATACAGTATGTTGTGTTTTATTTATTATATACATATATATATATATATATATATTTCTATATATAAATTAGCTTTTATATTTGATCTCTAGCAAATTGTACAATTACTCATTATTGTTCTGAATAAGCAGGCCATATTTCAATTTTTATTTCTAGATGTAAATGTACTTTCATCTTTAATCTGTTTTATAGACACAGAAATTACAAAGCTAATGAGTAATGTTCCTCTCTTATGTCGCCATTAGACATGAAGTAATTAGTGCAGGAACATTGATGGCATGTCTTTCATGCCATTGATGGATTTCTTGGAATCAGATACGGAATTTAAAATGTTACAGTTTTTCCCAATTGCTTAGACATAATTCTGGGAACAACTCACCATTTTCTCAAATCTACAAACACAATTTTAAAAACTCACACCCAACGGTACAAACAGCTAACTTCTGAATCCCATTTCAAACTTTGCCCTCAGACAATACAAACAAACTCTCAAAAACACAGACTACATGTTTTCAGATCAATAATTTGGAACTTAATGAAATCATTGCACTGACTAATAACTCTTTCATAAACAACCCTGACCAAAAAAAAAAAAGCAAAACAGTACTGTTTTATGCATTTATGTGCTCACATAATTGGATAAAGCAATACTGTACATGCTGTTTTGGACAAAAAGCTGACCTTTGAAATGTCACACTGGCAAAACATGTAAGGAAGAGTCCATGCAGAGTATAATACTTAAATTTTAAAACCTTTATTTCCAAAGGCAGCAAATGTACAGGTTACTCAGCAACAGCATCAGCATCAATGTTCTCATCATCATCTCGTCTCAGGTCTGGGTCAGGCCATAATATCTCATCAACATCACACATTATGTTTGCTCTTGCGAGGCAGCGTGGAAAAATGCCCTTGTGTGCCGTATATAACCCTGGATAGACTCCACAGACACATCTCCACAGGCATCCAGCATTGCTTCCAGGAGGTTTTGGTGTAAGTAGGGGTTGCGGTCATACACTTTCCACCGCCATGCTGAGAAAAATTCCTCAATCGGATTCAGAAATGGGGAATATGCTGGCAAAAAAAGAACAGTGAACCTGGGGTGGGCATTGAACCAGGTGTGAACCAGAGCAGCACGATGGAAACTCACGTTATCCCAAATGACAACATATTGAACCTGCTCTGGTCGCCCTGGCTCCCCTTCCTGTTGAAGAATGTTATCGTGCAGCTGATTTAGAAATTGACGGAGTTGTGCCGTGTTGTATGGACCCAGTTTGGCATGGCGGTGGAGGACGCCACGATTGCTGATGGCTGCGCATATGGTGATGTTGCCTCCCCTCTGGCCAGGAACTTGTGTGACCGCACAGTGACCAAGGATGTTGCGCCCTCTTTTGCGCCTTTTTGTCAGGTTGAACCCTGCCTCATCAATAAAGATGTACTCATGTGGGTCAGCCATGGCATCCAGCTCAAAGATCCTCTACAGAAGTAAAAAAAATAAATACAGTTTTTCTCGATTGCTAACACACTATAACTGATTAATTCGGCCCAATTTTCCAAACCATTCATTCAGTTCTCGAAACAAAGACAAGTTTCTCAAAACTTTTAACACATTTCACCTGCTTTCACACATGCTCCAATTTGCTCAATGTTTTCTGCAAAACTCTACACAATAACAGCATCATTTTGCAAAGGTTTAACCATGTTATCATTTAGAAAACACAAATATACAATATAACTACCTCAAGAATCACAAAATGAACACAAATAGCACACATTTATCCATGTGTGAACATTCAGTAGCAAAACTGATGACACACAGGTCAGAATCTCAGGATGATATGAACAAGAGCACAAGTGATTATGTGATTTGAAAATGAATCCTGGTAGTGGGATACAAAGAGGAATAGGAAGAGAAAAGAAAAATGAAGGGGGTGAGGTAAAGGGTCATTTGTTGCTGATGAAATATAAAGCATTATAGTTGACCATATTCTTCTGCATGGGATGATCATAAGGAAAGCTGCCTGCAGGCTCATCTACAGGGTTTTTACACTACTTACACATTACAATTACAGTACATAGTAGCAGTACTTCAGATGAGAGAACTTTCACTATTCTTTGTACTGCAAATACTGTAGCACACACCCTCAAACTCGTAACTGTTGAACTGATTTGTAGCCAAGTACTTTTTACATGTATTTGTGCAGAACTGAGAGTCGACTATCTAGGGGAGGCAGAGAAAGTCTTTTGTCAGAAGACTAAGAAACTGCTATAGTATAACAAATAAGGATATTACCAATACTGTAATGCAACTTGGCAGAGGATGCTGTATTTATATATTTATTTCCGTAAAGTAACTGACAGTATATTCCAATGTGTGTTTATTGTATATTCAGTTGTTTAGTTTTTGTACTTTTCTCTTCTAGTGATTTTCATCTACTGTAAGATAATTTTACAGTAGTGTAATGAAAGAAAACTTTTCTTAAAGTTTATTGGTGAATTTGACTGTATTTGCACAACTCTATTTATGCCGTATACTGTAACAGATATTGACTTGCAAGATGTTTCCTGTTTCCCAAAAGGAGGTTTTTGTAACAGTGTTTTGAATTGATCTCACTAGTGTTCTCTAGTCAGGAAAATAGTCTGTGTATTTGACAGCTTTGTGTGTCATCTGAGGCCAAAGATTAGATTCTGGCAAAAGAGAATATGATTTTGACTAAAATGTTTGACTTTGACCTGGAAGTTTGAAGTTTGCACAAGTTGGTGTATAGTTTTGAGATTGTGTTTATAGTTGTGAGAAAATGGTGAATTGTTTCATGAATTGTGTGTTAGCAATCGAGAAAAACTGTAATAAAAATAAAATATTACAGTACTGTACTACAAATACAGTACTGTATTGATGTGCAGGAGAGACAGGCCATATTCTACACACTTTAAAAATTCTGTACTGTATATAAGTTACCTGCACATATTGGAATCCTTGCTCCTTAACTCTGTTTGAATTCCTTTCATAAGGCACACAGTACAGCTGCTTTGTCCTTGTTTGGTTCCTCTGAATGATCCGGTCAATAGTGGAAATGCTGATGTTGTCACTTCCTTGGAAGACTACCTGGTCTTCAACTATTTGGGTTTGAATTTCCCTCAAATGGATGGCATTATTGGCAATTACTATATTCACTAGGGCAGTCTCCTGCTCAGCTGTGAGAAGTCTTCTCCTACCTCCTATAGATGGCCGCCTCTCAGTTCTGCAAAAATGAAAGGACCATTACTGAATTATGGTCATCCATGACTGTGGCAAAAGCTACACTGAAAACAAAGCGGAGATTCAATCTATATACACTACAGCATTACATATATCACAGTAACAAAGCAAATTACCTGTTTTCCCTCCTGAAAATACGGACAATGGATGCAACCGTGTAACGGCTTAGGTTCGGTTGCACTAACTGTTCAGCTTCTTTCATAGCCCTCCCATGTATGAGCACATGATGAACTAGGGTGGCACGGATTTCATCAGAGATTACTTGTCTTTGTCTTTGTCTTTGTCTTTGTCTTTGTCTTTGTCTTCCTCTCCCATGCTGTTGTCTTGCAGCATCTGCATTGTTAGTATCCATTGTTCCAAAGCACATGGACATTGCTCCAGGTCTCATTTATTGACCCTTTAATTCTGATTGGTGTGTTAACAATTTTGAGTCTTAGTGTTTGCACCTGGAGAAAGTTGTGCTCTTTGAGTTTAGCTTCTCATGACTTGAGTTAATTATATTGAGAGCATGTGTTTGCTGAATGAACTTACAGTGCAATGAATGATTTATTTGGCCACTTTTGAGAAAGTTTTTACAGAATGAGTTTTGAATATTGAAGCATGTGTGAAAACAGGTGAATAGTGTTTACAGTTATGGGAAATGCATGTGTGTGTTTGGGAATGACATACGCGTATCGGTTTTTGTGTTACGGAAACCAGCTTTTGTGTTTAAGCAATTGAGAAAAACTGTGAGTCCAGTTCACCAAGTGAAATATCATCTAGTTCACATAAATTGTGAGGTATTTCCAGTATGTGGACTTATTTAAATGAGTCTCACACTCTCAAATGTTTCCTTTGGTAAATGAGCCTTAATCTTTAAGACTCATTAAATTTTAATTAAAAATCTATTTCAAATATTGAAGGCGTTTATTCTAGATTGTATTATCAAGCGTGTTATATAATCTGATTATTTTTGGAAGTCATGAATAAATGAAAGCATTTTTGTTTTTATGTTGTAATACCTGATTATCTGACATTTTTATTTCATTGATTTGATGACAAATTTAATAAAAACCTCTCCTTTCTTTGTGACACAGGCCAACACAGTGCATGTCTACCAGTGGGATCTGAAAACACCAGCAAGCCAAGCATAACACTGCAATTTTGGAAGAGCAACAGCCTAAATCAATGGGTGGTGAGAAAAAATAATGCATTCTTATTTTATAATAGCAATTATTGAAATGAATATTTTTATTTCCACTTAGAAATCTAGATAGTCTGTCATTATTACAGTCAGATACTGTTAAAAGCGGCATAAACATGGTTGCAATGTCTCTTAACTGACCCCTCGTCAGCTGTCAGAATATCACTGAATTAAATAGCTCATATTCAGAAGCTCGTTTGCTCGTTTTGGGTTAAAATCGAGCCGATTTGAGGATTAGTGTCTCTTCAATCTGGCTACCACAGCTGGTTTCCTCTCAATACTGTGTCTGACCCCCCGTATCACTGGCAGAGTGTGTTTGTGTGTGAGTGTACGGTAGCAAAAACCAACAAGATCCGGGGTCCAAATCCCTCTTAACCAAAATTAATCATTTTTTCCACCTGCTCAAAGCAGTCCCTGTTGGGTCACCAACAACTAAGGGATTAGAAAAGCCGCCCGTGCAACCAGCCCCCCCCCCCCCCCCCCTCCCCGTATGACCTTTAACTCGATATAACATTCCTCAGCACGAAGATCCCAGCGATCTGTCTGAGACTTGTGAGATTATGGCAGACTTGTGTCCCAGCCAGACTGCAGCGGCCAGACGCGCTTGTTGATGAAGGCGATTTCTGTAATCAGAAATAGGCAGATTGTGTTTTGATGTTGTGCCTGTGTTTTGAGTGCACTTATGTGTGTGCGGCCGCTCTTTTAAAGCAGATTTGGCCTAGTAAGTGCAAGATGTGTCAGCATTAGTGGCATACTCGGTTCTTTCAAGTTAATGCACAACAACTGAGTCATTTCCTCTTTTACGCTGACCCTCTGTGACACTCTTATGAAGTCAGTCGCAGAGCCCCATTGGTTGGTTTGGTTATGCTGGAGAGCTCGTGAGGACCGCCAGGTTCTTGCTCACAAGCAGTGCATTAGCTAAGCACTTAGCCGCAGACGGACCAGAGCGCAAGTCGTCTTCAGGTCAAGGCTGTACTTATCACAGTGTGCTACACTTCAAAACTCTCATCAAGTGCAATACAGTCGTACTAAAACTAAAAACTGTGTTTGTACTTGATAATTCAAGGGTACAAGAAGAAAATGCATAGCATTGGGGATGCACTGCAAATGTCAGTGAAACTGTGTACAAATTATTAGTTATTACTAGCTATTACTAGCCATTACTAGTTATTTAAAAAAAAAAAAGTCAATAAAAAAAGAAGAAAAAAAAATACAATGAAAATAATAATAATAGCTGGACCCTTAAAAGCTTTTTAATTATATATGTAATATACATTTTTAAAAAATTGAAACAACATCCATTTACTTCTACAGTGTGACATACACCGCTATTCAGCTTTAAATTTTAATAATTTTTTAAAATATTACTGTTTTTACTGTATTTTGATCAAATAAATGCAGCCTGGGTTTTTCAAAAACACAAAAATCTTCTCAACTCTCAGACTTTTGAATGACTGTATTTGTGTATTTGTGAGTTAAACTGGATGTTTAAAGAGACAAAATAATCTTGAACATGAAAAGCGGTCTCCGTATTGCAATTATTTGTCTGACAAATAAGATTGATTGGGGATGTCAGCCGAACATGCAAAATCATTTCATAGACAAAGTAGATTATTGCGTTTTGATGAAGGATTATAAGCACTTTCATAAACTTTTTTTTCTTCAAAAAATGAATAGTTCACAGTAAAACCAGGAATGTACTGTATATCAGGAAAGTAAATGCTGTCAATTTGGATATTAAACAGCTCAATGACTCGTGGACATTTCAGATCAATTGTTTTAAGGTGTGATGATCCGAAATTAATTTATGCTTTTGTTGTAAATTGAGTTTAGGTCTGTAATGCTAATTCATTTCCTGGATTTTTTTTAATGTATGCTTTGTGCATTACATTAAACCATATCATTAAATCAAAGAAAAACACACATGCGTACATGCACACACACACAAAAACCCTAAAAGATTAAATAATAAAAAAAATGTATCAGCATGTAATGAACTAACCTACATTCAAGTCAATGTAAATCTCCACCATGGAAGTGGGTTAAACTTTCCCTTGAGGGAAAGAGAGATAATGTTTTAACAAAAACCTGCCCGTTTTTTCTTGCAAATCACATAATCTAAAATAGGTTACTGAATCAAATGTAATCGGACGGTAATTCTTAAATTGCCTAATTCTTCCTGCAAGTACCAAGTATGTGCCATTTTTAGGATCACAGGAGTGAAGCCGTGTATAAGATCTTTGTTCCAAAAACAGCATAGGTGTGTTTCAGAAGGGCAGTAGGCAACACAATGATGCTACCTAGTAAGATACCTTCTTTTGACCGAAAGCAGACAGCATCACATGTATCCTTCACTTAAAAAGGCAGATCCCAGAATGAACTAGTGTTCAAATTCTTGGGGTGGGTAAGATTTTGTAATGTATTTGAAAGACGTCACCAAGCCTGCATTTATATGATCAAAAATCCAGTAAAACAGTACTATTATGAAATATTAAGAATTTAAAATAGCTGTTTTTCAGCAGCCATATTACATATTGTCACATGATCCTTCAGAAATCATTCTAATCAGGGGGCGGTTCTGGGGGGGGGTTCAGTGTCCCCCTGTCAACAAGCTTGGCCCCCCTAAATTTGGAATCATATTACAGCAAACAATTTTAGGTGAAATGCGCAGTTTGTTCTGTAAATTACATGTATATAAAAAGAAAAACATCACCAGCTGCTAAACTGAAATCTGCGTTCGCTGGCTGGCACAGAGCCAGAGGTAAGCACGTTTTTAAAGCACTGCGCATTATAACCAATCACATACAATTCTGTTGAGTTTATGAATGCAAGGACCAATCAGAAGCGTTCAGATGAATCATCGCTGAAACACGCTGGTTCGTCACCGCGCGCGCTGGCTGACTGGATTCTCTCATCAGAAACAACAAAGTGAAGAAGTACGAATGTAAGTAAGATAATAATTTCACAGTGTAAACATCTTTAGAGATTATTATGACAGTTTTTGAGAGTGCTTGAACTCGGTGGACTGAAGTGAAAATGTTCTTTGATAATGTAAACGTTCTTTGCTCTCTTCTTGTACAATGAAAATGTTATAGGCTAATTAGTAACTTACAATGTTTTTATTAAATTCACATTAAATACAAAGTCAGTCATATTAAAAGTATTTTATGGCATGACACCCATATCTGGTACTTAAGTAAAAAGACGTGCTTTAATGTGTAGTTAATAGATTACAGTATTAGGCTACTTTGCCCATCGCCCATTATAGACCAAATAACATAATCTATAAAGGTGCAAATGCATTTACTTACACATATTTGAGAATCAAGATATTTCATGATATATTTTAGGGATATATCGAATAAAAAAAAAATAAAAAATAAATAAATAAAACCCCTGCTGAAAAAACAATAGACACATTACAAAATTAGTAATGGTTTTACTGGTTATAATGGGACTTGTATTGGTTTTACTGGAAACTGTAATGGACCCTGTTGGTCTCTACTGGTAATTGGTTGACTTCTATTGGTGGCTTGTTAAAACAAATAAATCTTAATGGAATATGTCCTAAAACACACTACAGAAAACCATTTTTTAATGGTTAAATGTTGATGGTTTGTAATGGTATTTGTAGTGTAAACCATTAAAATTTTCTGTGATGGTTTTATTGTTTTTTTTTTTTTTGTTTGTTTGTTTTTTTTTTCAGTAGGGACATAAGCCTATATCAGTTATACAGTGGTATTGTGGCTGCTGTGTGTCCACACAGCCCCACAGCCGCAGTCACATGACCCACATGAGGGGCATGATGTCAGTTTGTACTGACATTACAGTACAAAATTATTTGTTAAATAAATGAAACATGATGAAATATTTAATTTAGTTGAAATTGTTATAGATTACTTCCAGAGATTGCAGTGATACATGACATGGTGAAAAATGACTGAATGAATAATACTTAAAGTAGGTTAAGATGAATTTAAAAATTGTGCCCCCTAAAAGCACAAGTGGCCCCTGTCTGGCACCCCCAGTTACTGTGGTCTAGAACCGCCCCTGATTCTAATATGCTGATTTGCTGCTCAAGAAACATGTTGATTATTGGCAATGTTGAAAACAGTGTTTTTTTTTTTTTTGTTTGTTTGTTTTTTTTTGAAGAGACCATTTTTTTCAGGATTCTTTGATGAATGGAAATGTCAAAAGAGCAGCATTTATTTGAAATAGAAATTGTTTGTAACACTAGAAAGTAGCTGCCTATGTGGTGAGACAGAGTTGCAGTGAAACTTTCATCAAGTTTTGTTAAATCCAAAAGAAAAAAACAATATTATGCCACCTTGGCACAGTTGTATCCAGAAGTAATGCATCGCAGAAGTCATGCCAGTTGGATCTGGCACTAATCACACTGCTGTTGTACGGTATTAGCACAGCGCTCTGCCGTTAACAGCCTCAAGCTGACAGCGGGGCTGTAGGATACAGATCATGAAGGCTACAGGGTTAGGTTGTAATTCCTAGGCTCAGAGCACTCGAATGGGATCCGATCTTGAGCTTGGGCCTTCGGAGGTGCGTATGGGTCAGTGGGGTCCTTTTTCATTAAATACAGCTGTTTAAAGTGAGCTGCTGGGAGAATTAAATTCTCTCTGATGAATTTGGTTATTAGTGTCTATAAAACCTTTTTCCCCTCATCTTTTATCTGTGTAACCTGTAGCTACTGTTTGTATTCTATAATTAACCCTTAAAGACCTAGAACATTTTTGGGGCACCTGACACGCCTGAACTTTTCTTTGTTTTTTCAGACCTATTCTAGCAGTCAGCATCAAGTGCCATATATCATTATAAACAGGAGAACTTGAAGTTTCAGTCTAGCTAATTTAAAGTCCCAATTTTCCTTTTGTTTTTTTCTAAGAATGAATGAATTTCCAGAATTTTAAGAAAAATGTAAGCAACAATTGGGTGGTTTTTTTTTTACTGTGTACTCAAACAGAAACTCCTGAAGTTTGGATTTTTTTCTTTAGAAAGTTGTATCTGGGTGTTTAACACTTCCAAATACAATTTTGTCTACATATAACATTCCCCAAGCAAGTTATAACCATTTATTGCAATATTGTTTTAGGCGCTTTTCAGTGAAAAACAGGTCTATTTAGTTTACTAACAATATAGATGTGTCCAAAAACGTTTAGGGAGTAAAGAAAGTGAAAACAGTGTTATATATTTTTTTCAGAGAAATATATTTTCAATCTGAGTATGAACAATAAACACAAACCGTGCAGCTAATACTGAAAACAATTGCACAAATGAATTGTCTTCTGCAACAAAAATACAAACAGTGCAAATGATTCACAAACTACACACAAAATGAGAGAAATATACAGAGTGCAATAGAAAAAATAGTGCAAATGATCTTTATGAACTATGTAAGAATTATTTACATAATATACATAATATAAATGGATCGATCCGCTGGCTGTACTCTGCGTCAGAATCAAATTTACCGGGACATCGCCTAGTGGCACGAAGACATAAATTCCAGTGCTTTATTCAGTATGTACCGCTGTTTCATCCTTGTTTTTGGTTTGTTTTATGTCAAAGTACTCAGTCGTGTGTTTTTCTGTGCTTTTTCAGAGAGTTCTCTCATGCAAATGTGTTATTTTGTGTTTGTTTTCGCGCACGGATGACAGACTTTACTTTCACTTTGTGTTTGCAAAGAGACTTGCTAAATGTTGGTTCAAAAGACCAAAAACTATTTTTATTGGTTGAATATGGGACAGTTTGAACCAATCTGGGCACGGGGTTGGGACTACGCATCAACAATTGTTCCTTTTTGGCTCAGAGGAACGAAATGCATTGATTTCTTCTGACGAATCAATGTTGTCAAAATGTGATGGCGTAAACACGTACACTACGGAGCCTCTGAATATCCAAATGAGACAAAGGAGATATCTCCAAACAGTTATTAAACATTTTAGAACAATAGTTAATTTTAGCCGCAGGTGGCTATCTCAGTCTTTGAGGGTTAAACTTCCTGTCTCCCTCTCACTGTGCTTTAAAAAGGGAATAGATGGTGTGTGTGCTAATGTGTTTTGGACTGTGTATCTGTGCAAAGGGAACTCTTCCATATGAATGTGGACACGAAGATGGATTCATGTAAAAATGACTTATTTACTAAAAATAGTCCACAAACAAATCCAAATATAAGCTGCTTGCTGTACGTTGGCAGTAAAGAAAAGAGTGACGGCCAACCAGGGCTGTCATCAAAAAATAAATAAACACATAAATAAAATAATTATTGTTATTATTGTTGGTGTTGTTAAAACTTAGTTTATCAGTTTATATTTAATATATAATTTATGCACATTTAATTCAACAGTTTATATATGTATAAACTATATATATATAGTGTGTGTGTGTACACACACTATTTATATTTTTACTATTAGATCTATTATATTATTTTATATTGCATTTTTTATTTAACAGTTTATTATTATTATTATTATTATTATTATTATTATTATTATTATTATTATTATTATTGAGGACATTGTTTTACAAAACAACATTACCTGTACATTGGGACTGTTTTATCTTAGAAATACATAATGAGGGCATTTTTTCCATTGTTGTCATTGCAGTGAGTAAGGCTGGCAATTGAATTCAGTGTTTTTATGATGATTTTGAAGCCTTAGAAAGGTTACCCAGTAGGTCACTATTAATTTTCAATGAACACATTTGTATTACATGAGCGTGTTTTTGTTCTATACTGTACACCACAATCTCTCACATACATTTTTACTTACAGAGCCCCTCTTACACTTATACTTTTATTGCTGAGGATATTGCTTTCCTTGACCATTTTTCCTTCACTGTATCTCTCCCGACAGGGTTTGGTTGTATGTTCATGTTTATTTGTGTGCGTGTGTGTGCACGAATGTGCGTGATCTTCACTTTCTGTGAATTAACTTTGCAGCATCTGTGTCTCCTGGTACTTCATTTTTTTTCTTCTCCTCTGGTTAGCCTTACCCCATCCATCTCTCATACACTTTTTACCCCCACCTGCCTGCCATCCCTCTGTATTCTGAATTTGTGTGTGCTTTCTGCCTGTTTGCCTTTTTTTTTCTTTCCTGTAGCTCACTATACAATTCTTTCTTTTGATTTAGGGGTAAATATGCAGGCAACTTTTTCATTTTTTTCATTATAGTAGTTTGTGACCATGCTTACATGTTTCCTTGATTAGTAAGGCTTTGTTTTTGCTGTTGAGCAATGCATGTGCTTGCATTTGCATATGTATGTGTGTGTGTGTGTGTGTGTGTGTGTGTGTGTGTGTGTGTGTGTGTGTGTGTGTCTGTGTGTGTCTGTGAGTGTGTGGGTTCACATTAACCTGTGCCTGGGGGCCACTCAACATAATGACTGAGCAACAGGCCCCAGCTGTTCACATCTGTCTCTCCAGCTCTCTATGAAGCACCTACCCCATGCCTCCTTCCACTTATGAAGCGCACTTCGCTGTGTGTGTCTGTTGTATGTGCGCAAGTAGTTTTGTGTGTGTGTTGAAGGCCGTGGCCTTGATAGAGGCACATAGAGCTGTAAGAGCACTCCACCCAGTTCAGCTGAAATCTATGATCTGTCTCCTCTTGTGACTGAGCTTCACTTCTTGCTGTTTACACATTCAGATTGAATGTACTTCTCAGTCGCCCAGATACGGTGAAAACACTTTTATGTGAGACCTTGTAGCATTTAATGTATGTCTTTTATGAAAGACAGTGTTTTTTATTATTAATTCAGAGAGTATTAATTCCTGAGAATAAATTAGGTTTTTTATGTTGTTGTGAGGATTCTGAAAATTTGAACACTGAACAAATTGATGTAATGATGACCTTCTCTTGTAAAAGAGACTTGGATTTATTGATCCAAAAAGAAGGGGAAAAAAAGCATAAGAGCAAAAGATATTTACTTTTATATCATATTTACTTTACTGAATTTTTATTTATTTATTTATTATTTATTTTTTATTTTTTTTGAGAGAGAGAAGGCCTTTGCTCTTTTTTTCATTCTTCTTTATTAGGAAATTCATACATGCGTTTTAAAGTATGGCCTTATAGTTCTTATTGTGAGATATATAACCAATATGATGGTTAATAATACATAAAAACATTTTTAAAAATCCATTGTCTCATAAAACCATGTCTCAAAAAACCTGCAAAGGCTAAATTCTCAAGAATAAGATGAGATGAACCATAGCTATAGACCCTTGACCTGTGTTTTCATAAGAATAGACTTTTCTAAAGAAGAAAAATGAAATCTTTACCCATTGTCTAATCACTCCAAATTCAAACTGCTTTTTCTTGGTGGTGACACCAGAAAGTCAATCCACGTCTTGAGTTTTCTTTTTTCCATTATGTTGCATATAATAATATAAAAAAAATGGGTTTGAGCACACAATCAAATATTCAGTTGTGGAAAATGAATTCTGTGTAAAATCTGTTGCTGTGCGCAGTGAGAGAGCCTAGGCGGCCCCTAAGGAGTGTTCAGAATATAAAATAAAGTGAATAGTCTGTGCCGTATTTATTATGCATGAGCATAAATGTTACAAAACTGGTGGCTGTGGAGACTGCTGCGTTCACTTTGGTGTCGACAAGGGTACCAAGGTCCCTCAACATACAAACAGAGCAAAAAAGAACAAGAAACCAACTAGAAAGGAAAACGGCTGTGTGTTGTTCTAGATGTAGTCCATTAGAAAGGCCGTGTCCTATGTGTCGCACCCTTCTGTAGCTCCGTTAAAGCTCATTAAGTGCTCGCTAATGGCCGAATATGATGAGATGAAGGGGCAGAGGCCGAGCGTGAGATGGAGTGCCACATTACAAGGGTTCCTCTGCATTTTTGCAGTCAGCAGTTTGTGCGTCACCTCATCTCATTTCTATTCACTCATCCTCCCTCGTTTCACTCCACCATCGCTGTCAGGTTGTTAAGAAAGCATCAGGACGAGGGGAGCGTGTGTAGGGGAGCCCCACTGGCATTTCCTCACCAGAGCTGGTGAACGTCTTCAGAGAAGAATCTCCAGATGAGGCGAGACATAGGCGAGCGGTGAGGCTCAACAGGTAAGCTGCATTTTCTCACATGCAAGTGTTTTATCACATTCAAAGACACCTTGGCTTTTTATTTCTGCTCGGCTTTATATACTTTTCCTCTTTTTCTCCCATCTCTTCTTTGGCTTTAAGAAGACAAGTAAGAGTGAGGAGATAGAGGCTTGAAAGAAGGCTGTTGTCTCTCTCTCTCTCTCTCTCTCTCTCTCTCTCTCTCTCTCTCTCTCTCTCTCCCTTGTCAGTTTTAAGTTGACTTCTGTGTCAAGGGGAAGGATGAGGGAGAGACGGAGAAGTATTTTTGTGTGGAAGCTGAGATACTAAGTTGAAATGGTACGACAAAGAGTCAAAACAAAGAGCATTTTAACAACGTTGCTGCCTAGGGAAGCTAAAAGTGGGTGAAATCCATCAGTGACCTTAAAATTCCTTGCTTTTACCAGCATAATACTGCAATTTGTTGATGACTTCCTGTATTAGTGTTTTTGTGTTCATTACATAGTGTTCACCAGGATTTGAAGATGTGATTTTCATTCAACAGATGTCAATATTAAACAGATGACCATTGCATTAAATAAAATATAAACCCAGATGACATTTTAGATGTTTCACAAAAACATGTTTTTTTTTTAAATTTATTTTACAATATTTAAATAAATAAATAAATAAATAAAGTATAATAAAAAATCACTTCAATTGGTGAAATTTTAAAACATTACTTTTATATAAAAGTAAAACTGTATCTTAATTTACCTTAATCTATTTTAAATTATCTTAAAGGGATAGTTCAACCAAAAATGAACATTCTGTCATCATGTACTCACCCTCAGGCAGTTCCAAACCTATATTAATTTCTTTGTTCTGCCGAACACAAAGGAAGATATTTTGAAGAAAGTTTGTAACCAGGCTGTTTTGGGGCACCATTGACTTCCATAGTAGGAAAAGAAAAATACTATGGAAGTCAATGGTGCCCCAGAACTGCTCTGTTTCCCACATTCTTCAGAATATCTTCCTTTGTGTTCAGCAGAACAAAGACGTTCATGCAGGTTTGGAACTACTTGAGGGTAAATGATGACAGAATTTTCAGAATTTCATTTTTGGGTGAACTATCCCTTTAATTAATCTAAAGTTCGAAATTAAGATAAAAATGTCTTTGCATCAGTTATTCGCAAATATAGTTAGTTTTGATGCTACCGTTCAAAATTTGAGGTCAGTATGATTTCTTTTTTTAATGGAAATTAACAATTTTATTCAGCAAGGATGCATTAAATTGATAAAAAAAATGATAGTAAAGACATTTATATTGTTAAAAAAGATTGAAGCAACTGTTTTTAACACTGATAATAATAAGAAATATTTCTTGAGCAACAAATTGGCATATTAAAGTCATTTCTGAAGGCTCATGTGACACTGGAGACTGGAGAAATTATGCTGAAAATTCAGCTTTACATCACAGAAATAATTTGTATTTTAATTAAAATAGAAAACAGATGTTTTGAATTGTAATAATATTTTACAATATTACTGTTTTTACTGTATTTTTAATCAAACAAATGATGCCTTGGTAAGCATAAGAGACTTCTTTCAAACACATTTAAAATCTTACCATACTGAACAGACACACAGTATATACACTACTATTCAGTATGGGGTTGGTAAGATTTTAAATGTGTTTGAAAGAAGTCTCTTATGCTTATATACATATTTAATTTATGTGCTACTACAAAGCTCTGAATGTATAACTGAGTTCTGCCAAACCAGGAGATACTAGTTGTGAAACAGGTACTTGGATTTGCAAAAACATCTGCATGTGCCAGACAGAGAGCAGAGAGCCGAGAGCCGATCTCATTTTCTGCACACTGGGAAATTTCATGCTGTTTTTGCGTCCAATAGGTCCAGGCTTGAGTGTTGGCTTGTTTGATGATGTAATGAGAAAAAAAAAAAAAACATTAAAATGTACCTGAGAGGGTCAATGCCTGTGATGCCTCTCTGGCCCAGCCAGAAACCATACTGAGTTTATACCTACAGGGAATCGAATTTCATATCTTTCAACTTTCACACCTCTGAAGACACAAGGAGACTGACAAGGACATATATGAGATGTAAACAAACTGCAGCACAAGCATCAGTTGTCACTGAGTGGAATGGCATCCTTGACAGCGTGCAGGAATCATATTGACATGCCAATGTAGCAGCCTGTATGTGCACAGATTACAGAGCTGTTCAATATACCAAGTGAGACTTCTGAGAGACATTACAATGTCAATATTACATTAATATATAGGACCAAAAAAAACTATTAAAAGTCACTATAAAGGTTTTGTTTGTTTCTTTCAGTTCATTTGTTTTATCTTTGATGCTATCTACATTCTAAATAGAATTAATATTATAATACCCAAAATAGATTATATAAAATTTTGGGTAAAATAACTGTTTCTATGTGAATATAGTTTGAAAAATAATTTATTCCTGTGATGCAAAGCCGAATTTTCATCAGCTATTACTCCAGTCTTCGGTGCTACATGATCCTTCAAAACTCATTTTAATATTTTGATATAATATCAATGTTGGAAAACGTTGTATTGCTTAATATTTTTTGGAACCTGTGATACTTTTGTCAGGATTCTGAATACTTTTATTCAATACTTTTACTTTTATTAAATTGATAGAAAAGTGACAGTAAAGGCTAATATTGATCACTTTTTACGTAAAGTCTTTATCATCACTTTTTACGTAAAAGTATTGAACAAAAATATTAATTTCTTTTAAAAAAAAAAACGTAAAACGTATATTGTTACAAAAGATTTCTATTTTCAATATATGTATTTATATTAGTTAGTTTATTAGTAGTATGCAAGTTTTAGTCCAATTATTTCCTAGTTCTTTTCATAGTCATACCTGAAAAGTATCTCCATAAATTTAAAATCAAAGTCACACTCTGTGTTTCACCTTTTCTTGTCTCTTCAGGTAAATTAATGCTACTGTTGCAGTAGCATAACTTGACAAAACATGGAAACATGAGCAAAACAAATTGAGAAAATTAATTAATTAATTTCCCTTTCCTGTGCCATTCTGATGGTTTCCCTGCAATAATTAAGGTACTTGTTTGTCTTTGGGGACGGTGGAGAAGGGAGGTTAGACAGGCCTGAAGAACATCTCATTAAAGACCTGGACAGGAACGGCTGAGTCATTTAGACGAGCTCCAGACTCCAGACATAACTTCGAACCTTCTTCACATCTCCCTGACAGAGCTCCGACGCACCAAAATAAGGTTTGTGTCAAAAAGAAAAGAAGAGAAAAATTAATTTTCTCAACGAGCAGTGACTAGCACAGCAGTGAAGTCAGAACAAAAACTGTGAGTTTCTCTTTTGATTAGTCCACAGCGCACTCGGGGAACATTAGAATGAGAAGGAGAAAAAACGAGGCGCATCGCTAGTGTCTTTATATAGGGGCATGAGCCCAAGTAAAGTAGTCATAATCATACTCGCATAGTTTTCTGTGGAACCAAAGTTTTTGTTCAGAGATCACGTTGTGTATATGCAGCAGAGGCGGCAGAAAGACTGACAAGTAGCTAGTTAATGAGAGAACGAGTAGCTATTTGAATGTACTGTATAAGCAATGGAATAATCCCAAATTTACACTGCAAAATTGGGACAGAAGTGCCTATGAAATGGCATTAAGGTGTCCAGAGCTCGCTTAATTTAGTCTGGCTTTTATGCAGACTTAACACAACTAAAGTTACCTTATATTGTTCATGGATATCCTTGCAGTGTCTTGTTATTTGTATGAATTTGATATTTGGTCAAATGTGGTCATATCTACCAAACACTCCAGTTAAATGTGATGTTTGTACCACAGGATGTCAAAGGTCATTCAGTGTACTGTGAAGAAATAGATGGAGTTATGTTAACCGGTAGCCCATAGTAACATTTGGGTCATTATACAATACAGGTATCCCTCATACATGTTGTATAAAAATAACCTTGTTAGGAAGTACGCTACAGTTTTCTCTTCATTCTGTCTATACAGATAGGGGTGGATGATATTAAGACACGATTAATCGGTTGAAATTTGTCAACTGGTAGAGATTTTGGACTATCGTCTCTATCATGGCTACATGCTCACGTGACATTGCTGTACTACGTGGTCACGAAAACTTATCGTTTGCATGCATTTAAGCCATTAAAACACAATCAGCAGTGAAAGAAAACTCATTTTGCTATGTGCACACGCTGTCTGAGAATGTTTCTGAGTGCTTTCAGAGAGGTGCAAGCACATAAAGACGGTGCTCATAGAGCACGGCAGAATTGAACTGAGGTTTTTTTATTTGCCGCTTTATAGGCTTTATTATTTAATGGTCAAATACACACACTTTCATGTGTCAAAATGCCCATCTTTACAAGTATCCTCTTAAACATAGTAGGTCTTAAGTGAAAGAAAACAGCTGAGAAAGAAAATACGTGTAACAGTATATTGGATCTGGGCAGCTCTTAGAGTGACAGCAGTCTATTACTGCTGTATGTCATTAATTTTAATCAAACAGCAAAAGAGAGACAGTCTCTCACTGCTCTTGACTAAATTACTTTTGTAAGTTTAATAAGAAGAAATATTGTTTTGTTTGTTTTTTTTCTCTCCTATTGTAATTTTTTTCTCATTTAATCGCTGACATTACAATGTCAATATTACATTAATATATAGGACCAAAAAAAACTATTAAAAGTCACTATAAAGGTTTTGTTTGTTTCTTTCAGTTCATTTGTTTTATCTTTGATGCTATCTACATTCTAAATAGAATTAATATTATAATACCCAAAATAGATTATATAAAATTTTGGGTGAAATAACTGTTTCTATGTGAATATAGTTTGAAAAATAATTTATTCCTGTGATGCAAAGCCGAATTTTCATCAGCTATTACTCCAGTCTTCGGTGCTACATGATCCTTCAAAACTCATTTTAATATTTTGATATAATATCAATGTTGGAAAAAGTTGTATTGCTTAATATTTTTTGGAACCTGTGATACTTTTGTCAGGATTCTGAATACTTTTATTCAATACTTTTACTTTTATTAAATTGATAGAAAAGTGACAGTAAAGGCTAATATTGATCACTTTTTACGTAAAGTCTTTATCATCACTTTTTATGTAAAAGTATTGAATAAAAATATTAATTTCTTAAAAAAAAAAAACGTAAAAACGTAACTTGTGACTTTTTTAATTTAGGTTATTTGTTTGCGATATTGACGCTGGAAACAAAACTATAAAATTTTTATGATATGTTACTGTGAAATAAAATTGCTCATATCGTGATAAATGATTTTGGTCATATCGCCCAGCCCTATATACAACCCTTCAAAAGTTTGGGATCAGCAGGATTTTTTAATGTTTTTGAAAGAAGTTTCTTATGCTCACCAAGACTGCATTTATTAGAACTAGAATACAGTAAAACAGTAATATTTGCAATTTAAAATCTATAAAATATCTGTTTTCTGTTTTAATATAATTTAAAATATAATTTATTCCTGTGATCCAAAGCTTAATTTTTAGTAACCATTACCCCAGTCTTCAGTGTCACACGATGCTTCAGAAATCATACTATTATGCTATTTATTATTATATACTTCCTAAAATTCACTGTGGCCCGTGATGCTCAACTGAAACTAGTGCAACTTTCATATTTCTCAAGTCTCGTATTTTAAAACCTAATTTATTTAAAATCCTTCAGAAGTCTTTTTAATATGCTGATTTGACACAGAATCAGCAGTTTAATTTTTTTATGGAAACCACGATTTTTGATTTATAGAAAAAGCAAAAGAACAGAATTTATTTTAAATATAAATATTTTGCAATATTATAAATAACTTTTCATTCATTTAATATATCCTTGCTGAATAAGTAAAAATTAATTAGACTTTTCGATGACTATGTATATATTTAAATTTTAGGTAATAGTGTCCAATTAAACATATTTAATGAAATATTCCACAAAGCTGCCATGATGACATTTCACTTCTTGAAAGACGGATAATCACGAATGCTCTTTATAAGTATAGTATTTTTTACAACCTTGAGCACTGAAATGTTAAATTAAACCACAAAACTAAGCTACATTCCAGAAGGCATAAATATATTCCGACATAAATTGAAATAATCAGCTGAGCTTGAGATGACACAATGCAATCTTTCAAAAATGTACCTAGAAAAAGCTCATTAACAGTACTCAAGAATATGTAAAAATGCTTTTCCCAAAGTCCCAAAGTATTAAACATAAAAGTGCCCCCATGCAAAATAACAGTTTTCATAGGAATGCTGGGAACTTGTGCCCCAGTCCTGATGAAAGGCTGAAAACCTCTCTGGGCGCGTGTGATGAAAAAGAAGACAGACAGAGAAAATGAAGGGATATGTTTAAAGAACTTCTAAATACAGTGTGCGTACTCTCCGACCGAAAGCCCTCCATCCATTCACGCACATTCACGGTTTGGCGTCTGGGACTGTTTGCGGGCACAGAGTATAATTGAGTGTGAGTTAATTCCTATCAAAGCCCATTGGACTGCAACTAATGGACCGAGGGAGATGCCTCAAGGAGCCAGCGCTTTCAATTTCTTTTGTTTATTTAGATGGGAAAATGTTTAGTTTTTAATTAAGTAAATCACTATTATTTGTTCCAGTGTGGTTGGTAATTTGAAGAGATTGCAACCTGACTTGAAATGCAAGCACTATTGGCTTTGAGAGAGAGAGAGAGATAGGGAGTACTGGAGGAGGCTAAAGCGTGGCGTAATGGCCGTGAACCCAAGAGAGCTCTTTCCATGCGGTATAGAAACACTCCCTGGGCTTCACTTTGAAGTGTTCCTAAGGTTCCCTCTCAAAACTTGAACTTATTCAAAGGGAGTGCTTCAATGGACTGTGAAGGTAAAAAAGAGAAAAAAATCAAGAGGAGCAATTGTATCGTCCTAGACCTTCTTAAGTGCACATGTGTGTATGTGTGTGTCTCTTTACATATGCACCTTCCGGTCTTATTTTTACAGATTTGTTTTGTTGGCGTGTGATTGGAGGAGATGGGTTTCTGGTTTTCGTTCATCCTCACAAGTGCTTGGGTTTTTCTTCAGATGGAGTTACGAAGTACAGTTTGAAACTAAAGGCCAAATGCATTCATTTTATGGATGCATTTACACTATAATTACACTTAGGTATTTAATCTAAACTCTGTCATTATACCAATTACCGTGTCCACAGCTTTGCCATTTGCAACAGTTTTCATGCACCGGTACAATTATCTGCCAAAGGTGCCATATTAAATTAATAAATATAATCCTTTATCAAAGCATGAGCATCTTTGTATAAAGGTACAAATACAAAAAAAGCTAAATCAAGAAAAGCAAATTTAAACTGCTTTGCTGTTAACATTATATTAGCCTAAACAAATTTACACCACAACACAAATTTATCATGGTTCTTTTTTCAATCAAACTACCATAGATAGCCTTGAAAAGCATGTGAGTTAAAAATAGCATCTATTTTTCTCCCTAGATTTTTGCAGTATTTTTGTTTCATCTGCAAATACACAAATTATTTTGTTAAATAGAAAGATTTTGAGATTATTTTAATATTATCATTAGATTATTATTATTTATTATTATTATTATTATTATTATTATTATTATTATTATTATTATTATTATTATTATTATTATTATTATTAAAATCACGATCAGTATCATGTATGTATGTGAATTAATTTAAAACAAATTATTAATTTTGATTTTAGTTGTAATTATTTTAGTATATCAAATTAAATAAATAAGAAATATTGCCTTGGAAAGCTTAAATAAAATAAGGGTTTACTTTGTACATTTTATTTCAGTTATAGTATTTTTTTTTTTTTTATGTTTTAGTTAATCCTGGTATGTTGTGTACTATTTTTTTTCTTAGTGGATGCTTTAATAACATACAGGTATGGTTATAAAATAATTCCACCTCAGATTAATATTCAGATGTTTGTATGATATTTCATGTTCAAGGAATTATTTATTTTGTGAGTAGCCATTTAATCAAGGTTTATTTTATAACACATTCCCTTTTACACATTTCTAAGCATTGTGTGCTGAGCTGATCATGGCCATTGAAGCTGTGGTAAATCACAAGTACTTTTTGTTATACAAGAGGTGGCTTATAAAGAATGTCCTTGCATAGTTCCTGTGTGTCATGCAAAATGTGTATCTAGCCAATTTGGCCCACGAGCAAATGTTCAAATCTTCTACTCTCACAGCTACATGCAGTAAATGCTCCCGCTCCAGTTCTGCTCTGCTTGACAAAACTGCATCTGAATAGAAAGAATGGCCGAGGCAATTTACTGTAATGATTGCTTGTTGCATTTTCCCATTCTGCCTCCATATATACAATTTGCGTGTCTTAACGCCACGTGACGCCGTATGGAGTGTCGACCTGCCTTCATCCTCCTTGGTCTGAGAAGCTTTTGACACAGAATCCCAGGCCTTCCTCCCTCTTCTCTGCACCATCTTGCTGTGAGCTTTTATCTCATAATAACTGTGCTGCCTGTATATTAGCAGGCTCCAACAATCAAGTTTAGTGGAGATGAAATTGGTTACTGTATGCCAAGGCTCAATTTGGACTGGATGGTAGCATATGTTGTTGCATGGCACCAAAGGAAATAATCTGCTTTGTGAGGAACATTCTCGTTTCCTGTGTAGAGGAACCGTTGTGGTAGTCTGCCTGCGTTCGTCTACAACGGTGCATGTGTTTATGGCTGCATCTTGTGTATTATAAGACCAGAAGAAATTAAGAAAAAATATTTAATAGTAATTTGATTAAGAATTCATTCATTATTATTCATTATTAACAATTCAGGCTTTGTGTGATAGAAGGAAAAAAAAAAAAAATTATTATTAATTTGGATTTTTATTAATAGATGTATTTCATTCGGTTAAAATTTAATACATTAATAAAAATAAATTAAAATTAGTTTTGAATTAAAAATCAAACCAAAATTTATTTATAAAGCACTGAAAAAAATACAGAGTTCCCCAAAGTGTTGTACGATATTGAAATAAATAAATAAATATTACAGTTAACTAAAGCTAAAACCATAAAAAAAAATATGAATTTTAAAACTGAAATAAAATAAAATACATATAAACCTGATAATGAGCAGCATTTCTCATTTTAGTTTCTCTTGGTGTATATAACTAAATAACTAAAACTGAAATGAAAAATGAAATGAAGAAAAACTACAAACAAAAAAAGCTAATAAAAATGAGTAATATACGCAACAAAATTACTAAAACTTTAACTAAAATGAAAATTAAAACAGAAAATTTAAAAACTAAAATAGGCTATATAAAACTATATAAAAATAAAAAACTACATATAAAAATAAAAACATTCAAAATCTTAACAAAAACTATAATATTATCAATTATTCTAAAATAAGTGTTTGTATATACAGTAATTGTTATATATTATTTAAAATTGTAGAATTGTTGTGTGTAATTGTTACATACACAAATTGTACATTTTGTGAATCTCATTGGTCCAAAATTCCTCCTCATAACTTCTAATTGGCCTTGTTTGTCACGTCTCACAGCAGTTACACATGTAGTATGTGTAGACGACAAATTGCTTGTCACTAAAAACTTTGCGTCGTGCTTGGTTTCACAACTGAAACCCGCTGAAAGCACCGCTGCGAATTGAAAACCACAGACGCACTGTTTATAAAAAAGGTGTTAGTGTTTCCTTTGCAAATATAATTAGAAATCCAATTATTTCCTTGTAATTGCAACCTTTTCATACATTATGCAATGTGCAACAAGCTTTATAGAGGAAGGAGATTGCTTGAGATTGCAGTATGTGAAATATGAGACACTGCTTGTGCCTTAATTACATCTGAATATAACATCTAGCAAAAGAAGTCTCCAGCGTGCATGTTTGCGAATCACTGATCTGACCAATCAAGGCCGAAAGCATTCAAATTGTTGTTGAAGCACCTCATGCTTTTTCGTTTATGCATAACTTTGTAGCTATGACTCAACCGCCAATCTAAAGTGACCGTTCCCTGTTGAATCAAAGCAAAAATTAGTTTTTTCTTTGATCCAGACTTTGAAATTCCATCTCCTTTGAGTCCTTGTATGGAACGCACATGGGCTGTGATTAAAATCTCAGAGTTGTGTTTATTTAGACTACAAAAGGAGCAGAATAATGCATTGTTGTACATCGCATTAGCGTTGATACTTTCTGTTCCAGAGCTGTAGTTGAGCGTCGCACGCTATAGGCGAAAAGTCAGATTGTACACTGCGGCTTAATCCCATGTCATTATCTTGTTCAAATAAGACGTCAACGCGTCGCATCAGGAGTCGGAATCAGACCGGGGTGCGTGTTTGACATGTCTTTCCTCTCCTATCGCTGCTTCTCAGGCAGTTGAAGGGAAGGGAGCGCATGAGTACGGCTGGCTGCAGCATTTAAATGTGCCATGCTGATTATCTTGCCGCTGTGTTTACGTATTCATTTATGTAAACATTATGCTAATGTGTTTTTCGGCTTGTCGCTTGTGTCCAATCGTGCCCTTCAAGTTTGACGTGAGGTGACTGATGCAGCCTTGATGTGAAGTTGCAGCTTCTGTCGTTTGGGCTTCTGAGAGCAGTCGAGTGTGCCCAGATGCACTGGATATTTGTCATTGGCTCAAAAGAGGTGCCGAGGTTTGAAAAGTCTCGGCCATGCTCTCGGGAGCGGCCTTTCAAGAAAATGTGTCCTAAAATAGCTGACCCTTTTGTGTGCGCTACATTTGCTTTTTCACACTAAAGACTGTCCGAGTAATCATAGTCTCTAAGAGGTCTTTGAAGGCTGGCTGAAGCCACGATTGGATCAGAGGAGCCTGATAAAAGTCTGATGCCGACTTCATAGAAAGTACGTCTAGGATTCACAAAGAAAGCGTGAAAGTGTGCTACCTTGTGTGTATGACTTTAAAGGACTAGCTCAGCCAAAAATCAAGGCCACTCTTGCCATTCAACTGTATAGTGAGTTGTCAAGTTCTAAAAAGACCAAAACAGGCCAAAAAAGCACTTAAAAATAAAGGTTCCAAAAATGAGCCATATAATGCCATATAATAACCATTTTGGGTTCTCCAAAGAACCTTTTAGTAAACGGTTCTTAAAATAACAATTTTTCTTAGTTTGAAGAACATTTTAATAATCCAAAGAACCTTTTCCACTCTAAAAGAACGTTTTGTGAGATTGATGGTAAAGGCAACAAAAACACCAAAAAAGCACTGTACACACTTAAAAATTACATTTCCAAAAAGGTGCTTTTGCAGAAATGCCATAGAAGAGCCGTTTAGGCTCCCTAAAGAACCACTCTTACAAACAGAGGTTTGAAAAATGGGTTTTTGCAGTGATTTTATAAAATAACCATCACTGGTTCCTCAAAGAACCTTTCAGTGAACAGTTCTTAAAATCTTTTTTCCCATGTCTGAAGAACACTTTAAGAATCTAAAGAACCTTTTTCAACTGGAAAGAACCTTTTGTGGAATGGACAGGTTCCATGAATGTTAAAGGTTATTGATGGATCCATGGAGTGTAAGAACCATTTTGGGTTCCCCAAAAAACCTTAAATAAAGAAAGTAAACTTTTGCCTGCATAAAACATTTTAATCATCTGAAGAACCTTTTTCTCCATAAAGAACATTTTGTTTAATGGAGAGGTCCCATGGAGGGTACATGGCAAAAAGAAAAAAGGACAAAAAAAAAAAATGCATGCACACTCTTAAAAAATAAGGATTCCAAAAAGGAGTTTTGCAGCAATGCCTATAAAAAGAACTATTTTGGGTTCCCCAAAGAACCTTTCAGTAAACAATTCTTAAAATAACCATTTTTCTTAGTTTGAAGAACATTTTAATAATCTGATGAAGCTTCTTTAACCATAAAGAACCTATTTTTTTATTTATTTATTTTATTTATTTTTTTGCAATGGAAAGGTTCTGTGGATGGTAAAGGTTCTTCATGGAATTAGAACCAAAATGACTGCTTTTAGAATTTTAATTTTTAAGTGTATATTCTGAGTCTTTTGAAACCATATGTTTGCTTTGCATGAGAAAATGATTGAAATATTGTGAAAAATCTCAATATAGTAAAAGTCATTGGGGTCTAATGTTTTTTGCACTCCATTTTATGTTCAATATGTTCTTTTACGACAAAAGAAAGCCATACAGGTTTTTAATGAGGTGAGTAAATGATGGTTGTTGTTCACTGATAGTGGTGAAAAATTAACACACTGTGCCTTTAAATCTCAAACCACTATTGAATGTCACATTCTTTTAATTAGGTAGGATCTCCCACACAGAGTTTCCACAATTGCATTCCTGATGTTACACAACGGGGTCGTCGGAGAGTCATCGTCAGTGTTATGTCCCGTTAAATCATGTTTATGACAGGTACAAGCTGACTCCATTCGAAAGAATGATCAGCAGATGGGTGTCCCACAAATCATAATGCCACAGCACAAGTGGTGAGGAAATAGGCGTCTTTTTGTAGCCTAGTCATCATTCTTCTGGGTGGATATTAGCCGTAGGTGTATTGACAGCTGAGAAAACAGCAAGGGGATTTGAGATCTCTTCATACCTTCATTTTCCCTGTTCTCCTTCTCGCTGAGGAGAGATTTAATTCTCTGTAATTACTATATTGACTCATTTGCAGAGCTGAATTGGCTCCAATCTGTCGTCAATAAAACATACACAGGGATGAGGAACAGCACAGCAATGCTTAAGTACAACATCATAGTGGGAGGAAAATTTTCCTTCAACAGGGAGAGTGTCATGGCAAGCCTGGTAATTCAGCATCCATATGTGACAATTTTATGTACAGCATAACATAATTTATGTTACCCAAAATTATGCTGGAATTACTCAGTTCTGCATAATCTAATGCAGAACTATTGAGCAAAATGACTAAACAGTTGCAAAAGCCTGCTGATTCTCTCTCCTCCTGCAATCCTTTTTATTTGCTAATGTTATTTTTTACTCCCATTTGACTTCAATATGAATTTTGACAATGGTTATAAAAGGAAAATGAGGTTAAATGTGTCACATTATACAAAAGTTGTTATCTAGATGAGGAGAAATTAGAGCTAATATGTCTACTTGTATTTAATTAACAACTGAAATTCACTGAAAACGTTTAGAACATACAACCATAGAAATATGTCTTGACTACTGGTGAAATATATGAATGATGTATGTGTCATATAAAAATAATTTATGAAAGCATTATACCATTCTGAAATCTTATTATGTTGCTCATTGTTCACATTTTCATAAACCAGCTTGGAAATTGTATAATATTCAGAAAATGTATGATATAGTAACACAATTGTACGATTTTTAATGATAATTGTATTTTTTACAGCATTTGGAGGCAAAGCTCTATCAAAAAAAAAAAAAAAGAAAAAAGAAAAAACCAACCAAACAAAAAAACCCTTAAAAAGTAAATATTTCACTATAAAATATTTCACTATAAAAAACGCATAGACGTGATTCTTCTTTATTTTCTCAGAAATTTACATTGATTTTCTGAATTAACTGATTCACTATAATAAATCCGATTTTTTTGAGAGAATGATGAATGACATTCATGAGCACCACAGCTCAAGAGCACATATGATAACCACCAGGCCACACAAAGTTTTTAAAAGATGGAAGCTTGAAGGACATTTAATTATCTTTGCCATTTCAAACATTCAAAGGAAAAAAAAAAATCTCTTACCACAGTTGTTGACCTTTGGCACAGTGGTAGAGAATAATTAAAGAAGAGAAATGTCTGAGCTCTATTTGGATCCCACTCCAATAATGAGAGCTGTTAACTCAATCTGAGTTATTCCTGGCCCTGAAATCTTGAGACTTGAATTGCTCTGGTAATGCAACCAAGTTTTGTATGCATACTTTTAAAAGACTTGAATTGTGGTGACATGGACATTGTGACATCATCATACAGGTAAATATAGCCTACTGAAAACAGATTAATATTAAGTTAATAATTTGTAGTTTAATCTACACTATGTAATTTTTGGCCCTCTAGCCTTTGAAGTGCAAAACTGCAAGTTACTCGGGGAGAAATATTGTGTGGGTAATTACGTGAGTTGTGCTTCGGCTCCATTAAAAATGCCAACGGAAGGTTGCTGCTTGGGCACAAACCGCTGTTTCCATGATTCATGGATCAGTGCAAATGTCACGAAAATGAAAAAAAAGAGAAAGATATCGAAAAAATATGTCTATATTAGCTGGTAAGTAGCTTATATGTCGTAGTTGTTTTGCCTTGTTGTTTTAAAGCTGCTTTACAGCAGAACTGATCAGTTTGCATCAATTGAATTATTTTCCAGTTTATTCCTGCGGCTTTGAAACCATCTGTGCTGTGTAAAGCGTTATATAACAGTGAGTTGACTTGTTGAAATCAATTGTTTTACAATTACGCCACAAATGTTTGGCAGAGATGACACAAAAATTGCTTAATATTTCTTGTCAAAAACGGTTGAAAATGTTACTTCTAGGCAAATAGAAATAGGCAAACTGTTTTAGAGATTGGCAACATAAACAGTTTTTTGAACTTAGTCATTGCAAAACAAATGTAATACTTATATGCAAACTATGTTGATTCATGTTTTATTATGGTGCTTTCACTTTCCCTTTTTACTTGGAAAATTTTCATTTCGAGGTTCACTTGTTGTGACTTCAATCTTCCACTGCATATAGTATTAGCCTGACCTGATTTCTTTAATGTACGGATATGATGTTATAATGGAATTCTATGTTATTGTTAATTATTTTTATTTGCCATGGAAACTTAAACGCAAATGAAGAAAGTATTCAGGTTCCCGGGAAATCTATCCCTGCAAATCTAAAATATAAATAATAATTATTATTGGCTCTCCACTGTGGTTTAGAATTAGGCAAAAACCTTGTTTGGAAGATGGTTTTATGGTGTACTGGCTCATTCTTTAAATGCAAGACATAGTGTTGTTATGTGTTTTAGCTTTAAGAATTTAAAAAACGTGCATGGACTTGACTCAGTGAGTCATTTTTTGTTTGAACCAACAGATTCACTAGAGTGAATCAAATTTTCCAGTGTTATGAATAAGTGAAAGAAACGATTAGATGAACTGATACACTGAAAATAATTAGTCCTTTCATCGCTACAAATAGGATCAAACTAGTTCATTAATATGATCAGAATTTCCAGCATACATATGAGAGAGAGGATCAGTTCACTGGAATAAAAAAATGACATCTACTTTGTCAGTATGCAGAGCTGACAAAGTAAAAAGCAATATAGCCATTGTTCCATTTCCATTTTTTCCATTGTTCCAGAAAAAAACCCTAGGCCACTGTCTGTCTAATAAAAAGGGTGCTGTAAAGTTAGTAGCACTTCTACTTTTAGCTAGTTAGTCCCAGCAAATATGTCTGCAGCCTTCAGCAGCTTCAGAAGCTTGTGTTGGTAATGAAAGATTTCTCCGTCCTAACCTTGACTCGCATCAACCCTCCCATTCTCTTCTGTTGTCTTTCTCTTTTTGTAGGTGTGTGTGGGCAGCAGGCATTCAAGACAGAGCCACGTAATGTGACGGTCAGGGCAGGGGCCACAGCTCTGCTGAAGTGTGAAGTGCTGAGGGCCTCAGGGGCCGTGCAGTGGGTTAAAGATGGGCTGCTCCTGGGACCTCAGAGATCGCTGCCTGGCTACCCACGCTACAGCATGACAGGAGACCAGCAGAAAGGTGAGAACTCGGAGGGATGGAAAGAATGACATGCGGTGATTAAAAACAAACATCTACGAGTTGCTGAGATGTTTGCTGACATGTTGTTAGATGTGCGTGAGCGAGCAACTGTCCCCATAGAGCACGAGAATGTGAAACTCTTCTCCAAACAGATTGAGTGAAAAATGCTACAGTACACTTCATAAACTTAAAGTAAAAGTAAAGCATTCATTGATTCACTCATTCATTCAGACATGTATTTTAGTTAGTTAGTTATTAGTTACAATATTCCATTAATCATTGGAAAATGTTTTACTCACCACCTCAATTGACAAATAAATAAATATATTAATAGTTAGTTAGTTAGTTAAAATATTGAATATTGTTATTAGTGAAAAAAAAAATAGTTTGTGGTAAATCACAGACATATATTTAAATTTATATTTTATATAATTTTATTTACAATAATTTTATTATTTTTATATTTATATATTTTGAAGAAATGTTATTTTATATATTACAATAACACAGTTTGGTTTTGGGGTAAAATGTGACCTAGAATGTTCTTTACATATTTTGTGAGATTACCATTAATATGTTGTTGTCTTGGGTAGATGCACTGGAGTGTTTGGGATATGATAAATCAGCGTAAAAAAAAATCATATTTTTTATTTCAGCATGAAAGATTATTAGCATGAATCATTAGAAAATGTTTTGTTCATAATCTGCAAATGGCTGTAGATGCCTCAGTCTCAATTTCTAGTTTAAATGCAGCCTTCCTCATCAAAATGCGCTCAGCTATCTTAAAAACAGCTTAGCAAGATGCTATCAAAGGGCTTCTAATTTAAGCACCGGAGACAGATTTAAGAAATTAGCTTTTTTTTTCTTTCTTTCTTTTTGAGTGAGAGGACTTTAGTACCACCCCCAATTCCCTTCCATATAACTAAATAAATAAATAAAGTTAAAATCAGCTCTGAATAACTCCTATTTTTAATGTCCGCTGAGAGTAAATTGAGATTATTGTGTAGTGGGCTGAGGCTCTGAATAACCTATGATGTTTGGCCAGCCTGCATTGTGTATATAAAAAAGCCAATTAAAAGACAATGCTAAACAAGTCCTGAGCATCTGCTCCTCTTTGTGGAGGACAAAAGCTGCTATCTGGTATAGTGAGAGAGAGGCAGTTTGTACCAAACGCAAGTGCAAATGCTTAAAAAATGCTTACACTATTGAGTGCTACCACTTGTACCGTCGGGCGTTGATAGCATGATAAAGAGTGCCATGTAAGGGACAAACGATATCATAAAAAGACATGCAGAAAGCATCTTTAATGTTAACCCTGTCAACCTTAATCTACTGATACGCAGACGCGCATCCACACAAGTTCTCACAAGCGGCGTGACAAGCTGTAGGTGCGCGCACACACTCTGATACTTCGCCAAAGGAAATGAGTGAGAGAACGGGCCAGAGTTCCCGTCGGCGTTTCGTATTGGTTGTCAGAGCCATAATTATTGGACTTCTTCAAACACACGCTTGCAAACACCCCGAACTGCAACACTGCGGCAGCGTGTACCGAGTGCAATTTCAAGAGAGTGGAAAATCATTAATGATTTGAAAGTGGTTTCCTTTCCTTCTATGATCACATAGATTTGAAAATTGCTGCTGATTGGTGTTAATTATCCTGCCATCCTGGCTGACACCTCCTTTTTTCAGCCGTGGAAGTTGTCATATCAGGAAACTATTTTCTGCATGTTAGTTTTCTTCAGAGGGGAGGAGAAAAGGAAAAGAGGGGAAAAGAAAAATGTTCAAAGCTCGAACAGCTTGCATAAACTTCGCCCGAGCAGCCATTAATCCTGGCAGAATGGTAGTTGAACAAACAACCCCTTGGTGGCATGATATTCTGCTAGTAAATAACAAGAATCTTGCACACAAAGGAGCAATGTTGAACGCCTGCATCAAATAGAATGAAGCACGATCTTCTCTCCGCAGCATTTGTCGCTAATTGGGGCCATTAATTTGAGATTGCATACAAATTTTGCACCGCCATTTGACAATTGTAATTTCTTTACTCTGATTTGTTTCTGGCTAATTAAAAGTGGATTTCAAGAAGCATTTGAACATCTTCAAATGTGTGTTAATGGTGGAAACTCTTCAAATATGCTTTTAAAAACTCAAAACATCAGAGCATACGTTCAAAGAATATTCTGGGTTAAGTAAACTCAGTTTGTTAAAACAAGCAACACGCATTTCTAGTAATGCACTTACATTGTAAGTCTATGGCACCAGCATTCTGAGTTTAAAAACATATACTAAAGTTTAAAAGTTTGGGGTCCAAAGGTTTTTTTGGGGAAAGAAATTAATACTTTAATTCAGAAAGGATGCATTAAATTGACCAAACGTGACAGTAAAGACTACAAAAAATCCGGTAACACTTTAGTATAGGGATCAATTCTCACTTTTAACTCGTTGCTTATTAACACGCATATTATTAACATATTGGCTGTTTATTAGTACTTATAAAGCATTTATTCTACATGACCATATTCTGCATCCCTAATCCTACCCAATACCTTAATAAGCAGCAAATTAGGTGTTTATTGAGGCAAAAGTCGTAGTTAATTGTTTGTTAATATTGAGAATTGGACATTAAAATAAAAGAGTGACCAATGATTGAAATAAATGTTTTTTGAACTTTCAATTAATCAAAGAATCCTGAAAAAAAGTATCACAGTCTGCACAAGCTTAAGCAGCAGCACAACAGTTTTCAATATTGATAATAATAATAAATGTCTGAGCAGCAAATCAGCATATTAGAATGATTTCTGAAGGATCATGTGACACTGAAGACTGGAGTAAAGATGCTGAAAATTCAGCTTTGCATCACAGAAATAAATTACATTTTATTTTACTGTATTTCTGATCAAATAAATGATTTGAATGGTAATGTATATTCATATGTTTGTATACATCATTTTTAAAGGTTTAACTACTTTTCTAGGCAGACAAAAAGAAGTTATAAACATTTAGGGAGAAGCTTGTTCACACAATCCTGTAAATAATATATATAAGCTTTTTTCTTTAGGAGTAATGAGTGGCAATAAATTCTGCAAATTTGTTTTAGAAAACTAAATGGGGTCAATTTTAATTCAGGTTTTCCAAGTACATTACACAAAATTCCTTATTTCTCCCAACCGAATGACACCGAATTGATTTGCTATGCTACTCAACAGCATTACAAATGCTATCAGCGGAGTTTAAGTTGTCGTAACCCTGAATGTTCATTCAATACTCTCAAGTCTTTTCCTCTCCATTGTCCGTGTGAACAATAAGATGACATTTCTCTCGTATTCTCTTCTTTCCTCCTCATAATTTCTGCTCTGTCTGCTTTCTCCTGCAGGCCAGTACCATCTTCAAATTCTCAACGTGAGTTTGGAAGATGACGGCCCCTATGAGTGCCAAGTGGGTTGCTCCGTGAGCAGCCGCGCCATTGTGTCCTGTACAGCCTGGCTCAATGTGCAGAGTAAGCAATCCCATCTTTTACCACCGAGCAAGGAGGGGGTGCAAATGGGGAAAAGCAGCACGTGGGACAACTTTAGCCATGACAGATCGCTCAACCAAGGCCGCTAATGGCTGCACACGCACTGAAAAGGTGACACACGGTGGCAAACCTAAACCTGTCACCATCGCCACATTCAGAGTACTAATGAGCCGTGGAGTTTCTCTGCAGTGTGGTGGAGAATCCCTTGTGCTACACTTCAGATAAAGTCCCATTGGTCACAGGTGTATGACAGCGGTGATAGCACGCATTAGTGATGTGGCCAATTAGTTAGCGTGCTTGGCCACAGCGGATAGGGCACTTAGAGCGGGCAACATCTGAGATATACCTGCGCGAACAACGTGAGCTGAAGAGAGATCCTTCTGCTCGTGGGTGATAACTTTTCTTTTAAATTAGTTTCTTTTTTAAACTCCACAGTGAAATATAACATGTCCAGATGGGTTTCGCTTTGTCCTTTGCTGTAGAAACTTCTATAAAGGTAGTCAAGTGCTGCTATGGTTTTGAAGAGGGAAATGAAGATTTGGAAAGAGCTAAAAAAGTTACACTTCTGAATCAAGTGCAGGATTTCTTCCCATAGCTTCGAGGTCAGTGCAATATATCGGTTTGTGACTTGGCTGCGATTCTCTTTGTATTGTGTGAACCTTTGAGGGCGAATCACCCTAGAGAATAGCTGAAGGAAATTCATAAGACATCAGGGGGAAGGAGTTTGACTTTGTGTCAAATTGATTTCAGTGAAAGATGCAGGTAGTTATTGGTTCAATTCTGTGCTGGTGTTCTTTCCAATCAGAGTTCAATTTGAGGATCTTTGGAGCCGTTTCGACATGTCAATTCTTTAAGCACTCGAGCTCCGAGGATGTTATTACTTGACCGTTCTTGACTCGTTTTGATTCAGTCATGAGAGAGAGATGGAGTCAGTGAGTTGCTAACTTGAGAACAGCTCAGATTGGATCACTGTGTGAGTGAGAATCACTTGGACCTGACAGACTGATTCCCAAATGAATTGTTTAGTTGATTTGAACTGATTAAAAAAGGACTACGTGAAAAGAATGACTGATAGAGAGATGTGTGTGTGTGTGTGTGTGTGTGTGTGTGTGTGTGTGTAAATTTACAATATATTTTCTAAAAATTTACTGTTATTTTTATAATTGTGTGTGTGTATGTATACACACACACATACATTATGTATAGATAGATATAGAAATAGATATAGATAGATATATAGATATATAAAATATCTTATAAAATAATATGTATATTTATAATTACAAAAAAATGTAATAAAAACTCAATCTCCACTCAAAGTCTCCCAGTTAATAATATAATATTTTCTAATAATTCACTAATATGTTTCCCTACCATCTGAGCAATTCCTTAATGAAACACCTGACCCCAATTTTTTAATTTATTTTTATTTTTTTATTTTACTTTACGCTACTCTACTCTACTCTACTCTACTCTATTCTCAAGTTGTTCCAAACGAATATGTTTTTATTTCAGGAACACAAAAAAAAAAAAAAAATCATGCCATTTTGGGATCTGAACATGGACAAAAATCATATTTCAAAGCTTTGGTGAATAATAGAAGATTATTAAAATGATTAACAACCTAAATTTTACAAAGCTATTGTCTGTCTTCGTAAGTGTTTAAATATAATGCATAAGTCATATTGGCCTGCTTTTATGATGTCATTTTGTCATTTATGGGCTTTACAAACATGATCAGTCACTATGAACTGACGCTGTATGGAAAAAAGCTGCATGGAGAAAGTCACATTTTGTTATACCTAGAAAAAACAAGGATGAAAAAATGCAGCAATGACAGAATTTTCATTTTTGGGTGAATTATTATCCCTTTAAACGTACCTTCAAGGTTTGACATTCCATCACTTTTCTTAGTTTAGGTATGTATGCATACATTTATTTATAGTGTATTGCTTGTGTAACGTACCTTTTAAGATTAACCTACAGCGTCGCGTGGCAGATGAATGTTACTGAGCATCAGCACTGGTCCACGTCACATCACTGTATCATTCCTTCACTTTCTAGGCTTCTCTCAGTCACACTCTCTTATACATATGTAATCCTCCCTGTTTCATATTTTCTCTCTCTTTTCTGTCCAATCTATCCATTTATCGCTCAGTCCCTTTTGGAGTCTCTGTCTTTTGCTTTCCTTCCATCTCTTGTGCCTCCTGCGGTGGGAGCCGGTCCATATGTCTAAGGCAGGGGTCTTGAAAGCCCCTTTTCTTTACCAGTCATCAAGCATTCACTTCCTCTTCTGTCCCAGAGATGTGTGAGTGTGTGTGTGTGTGTGTGAGTGTGTGTGTGCGTGTGTGTGTGTGTGTGTGTGTGTGTGTTTGTAATGGAGGGCGGTTGCTGTGGTGACTGCCTTTCTTTTGCCTGGGAAGGCAGCAGGTTTTATTGACAGCGATGAAAAAGAGAAAGGACAAGACAGTGAAGATAGTTATGGGTGTAACAGAATCTCAGTTTCACACACTTACACAAACACACACATGCTTCTGCATCAACAGCAGCAGGCCTCGGTCACTCATTTATCACAATCAAAAGATGAGTTCGTATTGTGTTTGTGTGTTTAATAGGACTGTCAATTTAACACATTAATTCAGTGTGATTTAATTATTTTAAAAAATAACAGTAGTAAATATGTAATTATTATAAATATGTAAATATATAATTATGAATTATATCATTTATTATAATTATTTAATAATAAAATAATATAATAATAATAATAATAAATTAAAAAATAATACAATTAATATTTATATTTAGTATAAATTAGTAGTATATAAAATTATTATATTATCAATATTATTATATCATTAATATTATTAATTATTTATTATTATAAATGCATAAATGTCTAACATTTCTAAAAGTACTTTTATAAAATCACATTTTTTTAAATAGTTATTTTTTAATTTTTTATATAAATAAAGTAAGAATATAAAAAATGAATTGTTTTAAAAATGTGATTTTATAAAAGTATTTTTAGAAATGTTATACATTTATACATTTGTAAATATAAACATTTATAAATAATTATAAATATGTATTTTAAGATATTTGCATATTATATATTAAATATATTAATTATTTAAAAATATTATTTAAAAATGCAGTAAAAATTTACTCAATTAATCCTGCCTCCCATACTTAATTTCCCAAATACATTTTCCCCTACCATCTGAGCGATTCAAGTGTAATATTGCAAGTAATACAGAAAATCATTCTATATAAAATTTTCAAAAATGCAATAAAAAAACTCCCTAATATGCATTTTTCTTATCATCTGAGTGATTCAAGTCACTGCAAGTTTGATAGAGATAAAACAAACAATATTTTGACTATTCAAAGACTTTTTAAATGTCCATTTGTTGTTTACCACGTTAACCACAATAATACTAGGCTGATGTCTTTGAAATACATTCATTTAGGGGCCTTTCTTAGCAAGATTGGATAAATGTAATTAATAGGCACATCATTGAATTAGTTTGATTACAAGGTTTTTACTGAGCCTTGAAAAATGCATGGCATTTCAATCCCTTTTACTTATTGTTTAGCGTTGCCATATGTAAGTGAAATATTAAAGGCTAATTTTTGTTTGTATGATGTTTTGAAATGGACATTTGCAAATGTGAGTGCTGAAGGCAGCAGTATTTTCCCATCCATTACCTCACCATTGCACCCGTTCAGGGCTGGATTTTTGCTGTGTCTGCTTCTAATCTACCTCAGTAAATCCAATCCAAATGGCATAATGTCTTTACAGAGGGGAGTGGTGAGGCAGGGAAAAAAAGGGAGAAAGACAGAGCGAGAGACTAAAAGATGAGGCAGGGTCTTAATTGGATTCTCTCTGTCCATGTGATATGTTTTATAATGGCCTAATTCAAGATGAATCACCCTTGGCTTGCTAGAAGCTAAGTGCGTGGCCACAGCATCAATAGCTATCTCCACAGGCTCTGCCGTGAAGCTTTCTCAACACTTCTGTGTGTGTTTTTCTTCTTTGTCGCACACAGACCGAAGATAACCACGGCTGTCACTTCAAGTGGCACCTTATAATCTTGAACAATACTGTGGCCGTGTCCTTTTTCTCCTTTGATCCCTACTAGCCGCTCTAGCAAACCATTGTTTCCATTTCACGAATACAAACAGGTTCAGATCTGGTTCCAAAGCTTAACTTTTAATTGTTTCAAATAGTTAATTATACAAACCTGTTTCTGTCTCAGAGTTAAAAATACCACTTTATATCTCACAATTGTGACTTTTTGTTTCATTGTTGCAGCTTCATTTCTTTTAATTGGATCCTTACATATCACAGTCTTGACACTTTCTTATTTTAAACCTTTTCATAGTTAACGGTTTTATTATTATATATATTTTTTTTAACTCTGAGATGTAAATTGGTTTCCATAGTCAAACCTTTAAATGATTTTGAGGCATGTGTTGGTGCAATTGTTTTGTGCTATTGTATTTAACATTACAAACATTATTTTCTAAAGTTTTGAGCAAATAAAAACCACTTTTCTGATTTACAGTTATAAAATATTTTAATTATTTACATTTTTGTGCCAAGTTTATTCTGTAAAGTGGTGTTGAGTGGTTTATTAAAACCCTTTTTTTTAATTTTTGTATAAGAATTGGTTTGCCTTTTTTGTAACATTTCATGATCTGTTGAAAATATTTCTACATTTAATTTGAAGATTTTGTTTTGTTTGGGTTTTTATGTAGAAAAATAGACACTTGTTCTGAACATATCTATGGAAGCATATGTGTAGCCAAATTCAATTTGAAATGTAATATGCAAAATGGCAATGCAATATGTAAAATATCAATGTATTTCTGTATTTAAAATACATTTTCCCATTCATATGTGCAACATTTAGTGCAAAATGAAAATGAAAATTCAATTATATCATTTAAATTTGCCATTTTCTACACTAGTTTTAATATACAAATTAAAAACATAGTTTAAAGCTTTATAAGTTGCAAAATGAAAATGAAAATGTATTACCCAAATTGATTAGATATATAGATATGTTTAACATGTCCAAGCAAAAACTGTAGCAAAATTATCATTTAAATGCTGTTTTTCCTAAATGCATTTAGATTTAGGGGTAGGACACTTGGGATTGCATTTTCATCGTGATATCGCGTGATAATTGTGACGAATATGCTTTAAGCAGACAATCAGTTTCTTAAATCAGAAACTTTCCATAAGTTCTTAATTTGCTTTTTCATGCAGCAGTGATAATGATACAAAACAATATTATCAAATTGCTTCCATCTAATAAGAAAACCTTCTGAATCGACAATTTTCTTTGTCTGAGTTTAAGTTACAACAGAGAAATGATCCAAGCTTCTAATTAGCTAAACAAACCAGTCTGATGTTGGTCGGTTGTTTGGATGGGTGGACAGACAGATAGATGGATGGATAGATAGATTCAAAGGAAAGATGCCTATTTTACAGTAAGTAGGTTTTATTTCTGAACCTTTGGATGTGACACGCAATGTCCAGTTAAATGGTGACATGCTGCTCTCTCAGCCAGCTGGAATCTGTTTCCTGATGAGAGTCATTGCTGAGTCGCCATGATCTGGGTTTTGTTCAGGCATCTCTTTGCCGCCCACGTTCAGTGTCTGAGTCATGAATTGTGCCACATATACCGGTACGTGATTGTCACTCACATTAAGTCAACTGCACGTCCTAGCACTCCTGCCTGGAGATGTTTTCAGTTCTCTGCATAGCCTCAAACTAAATATAAATGCAAAACTGTATCCAACATGGCTTTCTCCAAAAATGATGAAGCTTTAAAGAAACTCAACATTTGGCTGATTACAGCTTCTGTGGTCTGCATTAGTCATGTGACACTCACAGATCAGATGATTGGCTCAAAAAAAAAAAAAAAAGTGCCTTTGAGGAAAGATGACCGCCAAACTGCTGTTGAGATGAATGGGTATGAATGGGAACAGCTCTCTTGCTGCTATTATAGACTTTGAGAGTATTGACTAAGGGAACATAATTTTAAAAGCTATTATTTGAGCTGTGAATATAATATAATATAATATAATATAATATAATATAATATAATATAATATAATATAATATAATATAATATAATATAATATAATATAATAATATAATATAATATAATATAATATAATATAATATAATCTGGATATTAAATAAATAAATACATAAACATGACTTAGCTAAAGTTAGCCATTTAATATAATAATAATAATAATAATAATAATAATAATAATAATAATAATAATAATAATAATAATAATAATAATAATAATTATTATTATTATTATTATTATTATTATTATTATTATTGTTGTTGTTGTTGTTGTTGTTGTTGTTGTATTTTGAGGTATAAATAAATAAACATGAATTAATCGCTAAAGTTATTTAGAGTTTGTTGTGAATATATATAATATAATATAATGTAATATAATATAACAACATAACATAACATAACATAACATAACACAACATAATATAATATATTTGGATATTAAGTAAATAAATACATGCATGCAATGCATACACACATACACATGACTTAATAGCTAAAGTTAGCCATTTAATGTTTTAGTGTTAAATAGACCTAATAATAATAATAATAATAAATATTATCATTATTATTATTATTATTATTATTATTATTATTATTATTA